>VUJU01003147.1:13430-28839 GCA_009835225.1 Aphis craccivora | reverse complement strand
TTGGAAATTTTTTACTTTTGACCCCCCAAAGTACCAACTACATTCACTTTCCTATCAGAAATAAGGTCCACTTTTTAAAATCGGAGCACTTTTACGACTGCTCCAAAACGTGGTGACAGACAAAAAAAAAAAACACACATCATTGTAAAATCAATACATTCATCACTTCGTTCAGAATCTAAAATGAATACCTATTTAATTTAGGAAACAAAACCATATATTATTTTAACATTATAATACTATTAATAATATTATAAGTTGTAACTTTTAATAGTTGATTGATCTTAATTTTTATTGTTTTTAGATAATATTCATAGATTACTTAACTCTTCGTATTGTACTTATTTCATCTCTACATTGCAAAATGTCGTCGATAAAATGCTATCCAATCATTACCAAATCGAAGGTTCAAAGTTTTCATGGGCAACAATAAGAGTCGATAGAGGATTGTCAATAATGGACTACATCAAGGATCCGTCTTAGCTCTTATATTGTTCAATCCGCATATCCGTATGAAATACAAAAGGAAAAATTCACTGATGTCGTACCTACTGCTTTCCAAAATAAGAAAGTTTAAGCCTCTAGTCAAAATAATATATGGTATAGGTTTTATTGTTTAATTATGTTAGTTCTTGTATACATTTTGTCTTGGTTAGGTTAGGTTAGTTTACATTTTATCTAAGTGTACCCCCCCATCGAGGAAATTATGTTTTCCAACGTATATCCCCCCCTGAACAAAATCCTAAATACGCCACTGGATCAAGGTGTGATGGTATCGAGTTAGAGAGTGTGATTTTGTAATACGATTACTATTCAGTTTTAAAAAAATGTGTATCGTATTACTTAATAGTAAGTATATAAAGGACAAAGGTATTGCTTATAAATTATAATATTTAATAATATTACCTACTAAAATATTTATAAGGATCTCGAGACACTATGCAGATTGTATAAGATTATACCTATATAATATTGTTTCTCAATGGTCGACCGGACAATTTTCAATAAGATTGCTAACCACGTCCCGAGGCTTTGTAGAGCTAGAGCATCGTGGATTTATTTTGTTACATATTTTTATATAATTACGTTTTGAGATGGAAAAAAGAAAAATAATACAAATAATTGTAGATATTAATTTAAAACGGGAGGTAATCTTTTTATTGATATTTATAGTACCGAGAAAGCCGAACAGCATAAAACTCGGACCGAGATAACAAAAAAATTAGGAAGTATAGACGTATAGTATAAATAGGTAGGTATGTACTATGTATTAACAAAATAATGATAATTTCCAATTGTTACGGTTAACTTAAATAGTTTCATACCAACAATACCTATACATACTATAATTTATAATATTTACCTGATGACAATAATACAAAAACCGTCGCGAGGGGGACACCCGTAAACATCGAATGTACAACATTATAAAAATATATTTATAAGTTATAACTTAATGACATACCGGTAAGATAGATATTGTAGCGTTATTGTTTCATATAGTGTTTTGCTCCAACAGCGTCCTCACTGTACGAGTAATTTTTAATAATTTAATCTATGACCATGGGAGTAATTGATTTTGATATATGAAAAAGAATAAGCATCACCAGTCGTTTATAACAACCGTGTATGCAGGGCAAAGAAAAATAAATGTCAATACTATCTTGTGTAAAAATCACCCTGCAGATTATAATATGGTTACGGCAGTGAATATAGCGAAGTCAATTATAGTAAATTATAGGCTTCTATAATAAACTATATTCATATTTTATGAATACATAATAAAATAAATATATACAACAGATAAATGAATAAAAATGAACATTAATAATTAATTTCATGTATCTAGAATCTAGATTAATTGTAACATGAGTCTTTGCAGAAATTTCTTTAAGATAACCACTATTACCAGCAGGATTATATATGTAAATAAAAAAACAGTTTTTAAACAGTAAATCTGTAAAATATATATTAGCACACAATCAAAAACTTAGTCCAATACACACAAAAATGTAACCTGTGCAATTAATTATAATTTAATGTTGTTTAATTGTCACAGTTATTAAGTCAAAACAATCTTAATTTAAATAATATAGATATATTGCATTTTTAATAAATTAATAAAAAGAGAGACAACGTTAAATAACATATCTTAACTATAAAATATTATTGACTAAAACTAATAATTGAACAAATTGAGACAAATTATACAATGCATTAAACAAATTTTCAAATAAATAATATAATATTATTAATAACTTGACAAAAGAAATGATTATAAAACAGTACCTACTATAATCTTAAGTCCAATAAGTAAAATCATATCACAAACATTTATATAAGTTGTAAATTATGTACATTAATCAACTATATAGTTTCAAATTTTAATTATGCAAGTTAGATACTTATTATGTATATTTAATCAGGTTTAATTTAGAATAGATCAACACAATTTAAATATGATGAAAATAGATGAAAAAAATATAAGTCAATCAATAGTAGGTATGATGTTAGTTTTTATTTTTATTGATAATATTTTTGAAAGTTAAAAAAGAAGGTTAAAAAAAAATAATTCATCAAGAAAAAACTTAATATTTTGGTTTTTAGTTTCAGTTAAATAAATGAAAAGGTTAATTTTTTTAAGAATTAGCATAATATGTTACAATACTAGTAAGCCTAGTAAGGTCATATATTTAAAATATTCATTAAAAACTGTTCTTGATACTGAAATATTATTCATATAAAAAAAGCATTCACTACAATTTCTCAATTGTATTTTTTGTAAGGTCCAGTATTAGAACATACATTTTGAAATTTCTAAATTTAATAACTTAGAACAATTAAAATAGTATAATCATAATACCTTAAAAATTAAATGTATCACATATTGAAATAAAAATGTTATGTTAATTAAAACACATTAGTAAAGAATTATAATTTTATAATAATATTTTTTGTATAGTTTATAATTGTAAGTTATTATTTCAAAAACAAAATAATAACTTGAAACTACATAATAAAAATATAAATATTTTGAGTAAATGTTTATTTTGTTTTAAAGATTATGATAAAATAAAAGTATATAGATTATAATATATAACTAATTATAAATTTTCAAATTCAGATACAACAAGCCAAATAGTTGTTTATAAATTAAAATGAATAGTATTTTTCATTAGTTTATCAAAATAACTAAAAACAATAATTTATTTTTTTATTAGTAATCATATTATTTTAAAGAGATTATACACACAATATATATATGTATAAGTATATGTATATATATATATATATATATATATATTAAATACACTTATAATAAATTATATATAATTACTATTTAATCTTAAGTTATTAATACTAAAGTGTATTAATACTCTAACATGCAAAATTTTAATTAAAAAAAATAAAAATTATACTATTATATTATATTTCATTACATATTATATAAATGCTTTTAGTGATGGAGACATAATTATTCAATTTAAAATTCTTATAACTTTTTCATTTAATCTAATCACACCCCAATAGACATTCAGATTCATTCATAAAATAATATTCTAATCACACTAAACAATTCTATAATTAAATTTTAATAATATTAAAATTAACACTAAATAAAAGAAGTGTTTGTTAATAGATAAAATTCAAAATAAAAATACTAGAAAAGTATTATTTATATTAAAACAATACATCTCTTAAGTCATAAATAAGCATTTAACACATTAAGCATTAAGCCACAATTTGGATAAAACATCATATAAATGATCTAGGAAAATAATATTTTACATATCATAATTAACTAATACAAAGAAAATTGTAGTAAAAGATGAAAAATAAAGATTTAAAAAAAAAAACATTGAAAATAACAAGAAATAAAAAATTAGAATGAGATCCAGAGTATCAACCTGTTTTTAATGAAAAATTGAGACATTATCAAAATAAAAATTATGTATTAATTAATATTAATATTATGCTTAAATAAATTATTTGATTAACACTTTAAATGTATAATTACTCGGTCAAAAACTGATTGATTAAAGAAATAAAGTTGTGCCCTAATTTAAAACCAATTTTAGTTTTAAATGTGAGATTTAAGTTGAAGCATACACAAAAATCTTGTCAATTAATAAAATGAAAAAATGTTTAAAAAATATAAATAATAGATATTATGAAATGGTATAAAACTACAAAACCTAAAAAAAAAATGTTTTAGGACACAAACATTTTTACAAATTAAATGTTGATTTTTTTTCAACTGATTCACAGTTTTATTTAATTATAAATTAATTTATTTATCATTTAACACTAGAGATAAAATTCACATGATAGAAAATTGAAGATGTACATAATAATATATTAAATATGCTACTTATCAGTATTATGTTCCATTCTTTCCTCTAATAGACCCTGTAATCGTTTTGTTATAACAGGAGGAGAAGGAGTTTTTTGTTTTGTGATAGGCCCATCATGGTGTCCATCAGATATATTTCTTTTCTTAGTAATTGCTCGCATTGTTATCATATTTATATTTTCTAAATCCTAATTAAATAAAATTAAACAAAATATTAAATTCTAATAAATAAATATATAATCATATAATCTAATTATGTCTATCTCTTAGTTATAACATTGATTATAAATACAATTATATAATCGATGGTTATAGATTTTTATATGAGCTTTGAGTGTTTTGTTTTTACAATTATGTTTTTTCTAATAAAAAATGTGTGTATGCTTTTTAATATTATTAACTTTATACAAGTATAACTTTTCTCTTTCAGTGGTGATACAAACTTGTATTTTGCTTATGAAAACATCAAGTATTAAAACCATAAAAAACAAACACGTAATTTCATAACTATGTAACACATACTTTTTTCCTTGGACTTATGATGTGATAAATCCCCAAAGAAAACAGCCACATGGAGTTTATAAAATAAAATGCAAATTTTATTGAATCTCAAATTCTCAAGCAAAAAATTGAACGGGTCATCAGGAAACTTAACGAGTAAGTCTTTAAAAATGTAATAAAGAATTTCATTGACAGTCATGGAATGCCGATCTAGTAGAGGTTATACACATGATATTATGTTTCATGTTTAAATCTCAACTTGTAATGAAACAATGTGTACATATCAAATATACAGTATTCCTTTAAAAATTAATTTAATTTCTAGAAAAATTAAAAATGCATTCATTATAAAAACACCCTTTAATATTGTAAAGTGACCACTAATAAATTACTTTGAAAATGTATTTTAATTTTTCATTAAAATATTCAATAATAAACTCTTTAAAAGGCAGAATTTAGATATAATGCTTGTTACAACAATTCATACTCTATATATTAATTTATAAGTATTATAACCAATTTAAGCCATTAACATAAGACTAAATATTAAATAGAAACTTAAATTAATATAATATATAACCTTATTTACTTACTTTTTTAGGACTCTGATTTATACAGTAACTCAATGGCCTGATTGGTGATTTAATTGGACTAGCTTGAGCTTCTAACTTACGTATAAATATTGGTAATCGATCATTGACTCGTCTTGTGGTTGGTGATTGCAATTGAGTCTTAGTAGCCGGTAGAGGAGAAAGTGTAAGATTATCATTCTAATCAATAAAATATTAATTAAAAATAATAACTTTTCTAAAAATGAAAGATTAAGTATCAAGGTAAAAATCTTGATTACTTACATTACTGTTGGTAGAATATTTTAGAGCATTATCTCGAACTATTTGAACAAATATAGTGTTATAAAATTTAATAAGATCGATACGTTGTTCAGTATTTCGCTGTGCTCCATCATTTTCTGCATGTTCAACAAATAAAACAATTATTATTTTTTTTTTTAAATTTAATTATACATAACATGATAAGTTAAAGCAGAACAATGATTAAAGTAGAGAAGTAAATCAAAAATGTTCAATCATTCATGGAAACTAACTTAAACAATATAGCTATTATGGCATAACATACATATAAAAAAATAAATATTATTAATTATTATTTAATTTAATTTAAATTAAAAAAAAAAATAATTCTACTACTATCAATAATACATTCTGCACATCATAAAAATGTTACTAGAATAACAGAAACTATGTTTTTTTAAATAGATCAATCTTGAATAAGTGTTTGCAATTTTTAACAATTTACTCAATTTAAACAATAATATAATAGAAAGAAAAAAAAAAAGAAGACTTTAAAAGATGATCAAGAAGTAATATAGTCACAATATTTTGTAATTGGTATATTCAGGTATTTATTTTTTAAACTAATTGATAATTTTCTCATTCACTGATAATACATTTTTATTTTAAATTCTGAATGAAGTGATGAATGTATTGATTTTACAATGATGTGTGTTTTTTTTTTTTTTTTTTTGTGTCTGTGTATAGCAAAACTAGTCGAAATAATGCTCCAATTTCAAACTTTGGCAGTGGTTTCCGATGTAAAAGTGAATATCCTTGGTGCATTATAGAGGTCAAAAGTTAACATTTTCCAACAGTTTTCAAAAAAATCGAGAAAAACCAAAAAAAAATTAAGGAAAACAGGAATTTTTACGCAAAACCAGTTTCCGACCAAATCAATTTTTTTTATGGTTGTAATTCAAAAACTAATCACTGAAAATACTTGAAATTTTCACCAAATGTTAATGTCAGTGGAACCTATATATAGTTTAACTTTTAAAATATTTTGACTTTTTTTGAGTTATTTATAGACTACTGAAATTTTTGATTTTTTTTAAAGTGTCGATAAAAAATTTTTGGATAAACTTAAAATTTTGAAAATTTAACACAAGATTCCTTATGAGCTGTTTTTATTGTACCTATAAAAAATTAAAAATCGTTAATCACAATTTTTTTATAAGCGTTTATAGTTCAAATTTTTACAAAATCTGTTGAAAACGCGAAAATTTGCAAGTAATTTTGAAGTTGAAAAATCATAAATTTTTTATGTTCATAACTAAGGATTAAAACTATAACACTAAGTTTTCCATAAGTCTTCCTTCAAGTAGCTATAGAGAAAACTCATAACATCACTATAGGAACAATTTTAAGTGCGTTTGAATTTTAAATTTTTACGAAATAGCGTAACGATAACGATTTATCCCAAATGATTTTAAATATTTTTTATTATTCAAAAAGTATAAGTCGTAGATACTTGAAAATTTCACCAGTTATTAAGATTATCATTTTCTTTACATGATTTAATTTTTAAAATATTTTGACTTTTTTTGAGCTATTTATAGATGACTGAAATTTTCAATTTTTCTAAAAAAATATTTTTGAAGTGTTCATAAAATTTTTTTGGCCCTATCAAAATACTTGAAAATTTAATACAAAGTTCCTCATAAGTTATTCTTATAGTAATTAAAAAATTATAAGAATACATAGGCACAATTTTTTTTTTATTAGCATTTGAAGTTCAAATATTGACAAAAATTCGTCAAAAGCATGAATATTTGCAAATTATTTTGTAGGTATGATTCATAAAAATTTTTGTATAGTAGCTAAGAGTTGAAAATTTAATACAAGATTTTTCATAATTTTAGATTACAATAATTATAAAAGAACTTCAATTTTAATGAATTCAGGCCATTAAAAATAAACCACCTTTTTCACCAACCACTGAAAATTATATCCTAGGCTAACAAATCATCTTCGTTCAGAATAGTTTTTCATATACAATGATACCTATCATTGGATTCAACACTCCTACATTATATAATAATGATCCACACGGCCCCTAAGGTATAGCAGAGCGGTACCCACTTGCCCACTTTTATTTTTATTCTTTTTTTCCCTTAACTTGTATTCTGACTACATACAAACTGTAACTACTTATGTTATATTCCATAAAATATAGCGATTGAGATTACACGGATGTTTAAATAAATAATAATTGTATTCATTAGGTTATAAAATAAG
This sequence comes from Aphis craccivora, assembly GCA_009835225.1. Lineage (NCBI taxonomy): Eukaryota > Metazoa > Arthropoda > Insecta > Hemiptera > Aphididae > Aphis > Aphis craccivora. The sequence goes on along the minus strand of VUJU01003147.1, from coordinate 20,892 downwards.
GCCTATTGTTAAATGTTTAGAACACATAAAATATTATATAAAACAGTATAACAAAAATAATATTTCAAATACCTTGACTAGGATTTCGAGGAGTAATTAAAACACTTCTGTATATATGTGAGGCAGATTGTGGTTGAGTTCGATAACATTTCATAATCGCTTGAAAAGACAAATTTAGGTTGACCACCTACAACAATTCATTATAATGATTATCAATACTCCAACCAAAATAAATTAATCTTACTCGACAAATGATGTAAATAGTACACATCAGTATCTGATCTAAATGTCTATCACGCATCATATCTGTATGCTCAATAATAACATGTTCAAAGCACGTCCAAATCTTTCGCATTAAATCTTCATCATTTATGCTTAATTGATAACACAAATCTTGCATGCGTACTGAAGCCAAATTATAAAACTGAAATAACAGATAAATTTCAACTTACTGGATTAATCAGATAAAGAAAAAAGAATGCAAATAAAATTTAACTTTGTATACATAATTTTCTTTTTAATATGCGTTTTTATAAATATACTTTATTGTACTTTATTGAATATTTAAGTTATTTTTATCAGTAAATTAGTAGTTTAAAATAAATAATAATAGCATCCCAAAACAGACTACAATCTTAATACAAAAAATAAGTAATTACTAAATATTAATATATTTTAATTGTAAGTATATTACATACATTATACCTATTGAAATAGATAAGATAAATATAATACATTAAACATTATTAAGTAAATATTGAGTTAAGATCTAATAAAATTGTTCAAAATCCTTTAAAGAAATACAATAACTAATGACAAAAAATTGCTAACCTTTCTGAAAAATAATCCTAAAGTACCAATTTTTTTTAATGGCCCAGTTACAGTAGGCAATGAAACACCATTACTCCTTGATGAAACTGAAAAGTATTGCCTATTTTCATTTACAGTAACTTGTTTGCCCATTTTAATATTTGGTTGACCAGGTGCTGGAGAAATAAATCTATCAGAAACTGGACTATCTATAAATTTAAAATAATATAAAAATGTATTTTAAACGCATCAAAATATAATCAATAAATAATATTAGGAAACTTACCTTTATGTGCAAAGCGATTATTTTCAATTTTGTGATTTAAATGAGACACTTGTGCCCCACCACCAACAGAAACTAAAGCAATATCATCATAATGTGGAATCAGCTTATTGTTTCTATTGATTAAATCCCATAGTGGACTTTCAGACTGCCACGATAAACTATCCAAAACTTGTTCTTCAACCTATCAAACATTAAGATTAAGATAACATATAAAGTAGTTGATTAAAATAGCGATAAAAATGATATATTATATATATAAAACATACTCTATTCAAATGTTTGATCATATCTCTAGGTAATTTATCTTCAACACGAACAATTACTTCAATTACTTTATAGAAATGGTAAGGATGAATTTGAAGAGCATTAAGAACCCATGGAAATGCACGTTGTGAATTACAGGCAAAGATTACCATTTCTAAGCAGCATGCAAAAAGAGTCTCGTGAAATACAGTATGACAAATTAAATTCTAGAAAAATATAAATGTGAATGAGTATAATATATAATTAACATTAAATTCATGAATTTAATGTAATATATATTATATACTTTAATGTCATATTTAGGATTTTTTGCTTCTTTTGCTATAATATTTTCAAACAATTTGTAAAACCATATCTTGGCCATAATCAATCTTTTTTCAGCAAAATCATTATGTAATGCAGAATTATGATCTACTTGACAATATTGTGAACAGAATTTACTACCTAACATATTAATTAGATCTTCAATTTCACTTTTTAAAGTTGTTGAACATGACCTATGGAAAAAAGAACATAAGAACAAATTTACTATAAAAAAAATATTAAAATATACTTTACTTTAGCAATGCAATTAATTTGTCAGATGGATAAGGTGAACAATCCGCTAAAATAGATTGTATTTTGAATACCATTTCAGAAGCATTTTTTACTGGTGTACTTTCATCAGACAAGTCAATTTTTGGTTTTAAATGATTTCGTCCCGTAAGTGGTGTTTGTGGATTAAATAAATTGTTCTAAAATATATAAATTATATAAATTTTATTTTAAGTAATTTGAATCAATAATAATACTTTTTGGTTTTTCATTTCTTTAGCTAAATCTTCTGTCGTACATTCATTTGATGCTCCAATTTCAGTATTGGCATTTTCAGCTATGAAATAAAAATGTTTATAATATAATGTACATGGATTTACTAAACTATTAATATAAAAAATAACAATTTAAAAATTATAAGTTAACTTAGTTAAATTCAATCCTAGATTTGTTTTTAACAAAATAAATTGTATATATCTATAGTAAATTTACGCTAAGATAATTCAATATTACACGGGGGCCAGAAATAAAACAAACAGTGCCCTGACATCTTTATGATAAGCTTACATTAAAATTTATATTATAAATATATTAAGCATATTTAGATTTAATTAGTATTCAGAGTAATCACCAAATATCAACCACATTTTTCTATTTTATCCAAGTTCTGATTTTTACATTTTAAAAAAATATTACAGTATCATATTTGTATATAGAACATTTAAGAAATGTCATATGGTAATATAAAATAGTTTATTTTAAATGAGATCATTTATTTTACTAATGCATCTACCTAAGATAATATTTTTGGAAATGTTAGTTTAAATAAATCAAAAATTTAAACGAGAACTTTTGAATTAGGTATTTAACTCTGTGTACTATGATAAATGGATCCATGAAAATAAGTTGAGAAGACATAAGGGCTGTTATGAATTGAAAATTGTAATAATTTCAAATTAATCTATTAAGTAAATACTAATGGTATAATTTCTTACAAAGGAATATTCGTTCATCAAATTCACCAACACTCAAGACATACTGTTCATAACGTTTATTGATTGCCTTATAATTGAAATCAAAATTGACAACATCTAAAAGTAAGTTTAAATCAGGATCTCCTTTTAATACCTGAAAAGAATAAATTTGAATTAACTAAATAAAATAAAAACCACACTAAAAATATATTTACTTTTTTTTCAATCAATTTTTTTAAATTTGTCTTCCAAAAGTACTCCTTAATCACCTTTGCATCAGTAGTTATACCATCATATTGTTGACACAAATAATCGATTACACAAATAGGCTTTGAAGGAGAAACATAAGAAGTAGATTCAAAATCATGGGGTAAACCTAAAATTATTATTTATTTAAAACTAGGTAATAATTTAACACTTATTATTCTGAAAAATTACCTCCAAATGATTTATTCAACAAATCTCTTAAATCAGCTATAAGAATATTTGTATACACATAATCACAACAAGCTAACAGTAAATGATACGAGTTAACCAAATTTTCACTCAAATCTGGAAATTCAGATTTAGCAACTATAAACAATGTCCAACAAAACTCAAAAAGTTTAGATGCTGAACATGTTACTCTAAAAAGAAATTATTAAATAAATAAATTATCATTGTATAGGTATAATAAATTATTAAATGAATAAGCATACTTTTGTTTTTTAGAACAACGAGTTTTTGTTTGTTCGTCTTTAGAGATGTTAAACATAGCTCCAAATATTGGTTGAAATTTTTTAAATATAACCATTGAAACAGCAAAGTTTTTTTCCAATTTATCTATTTTACGACGCAATTCTGGTGGCATATTTATCATATCAGCCCATTTTTTGCTTTTACCAATAAAGTGTATAAGGCTAAGGAAAAAAGTATTATTGACAATCATTAAACAAAAATGATAATATACAATGATTTTATTGATTTTATCAGTTCTTTAGAAATAGTTACCTAATATTACACAAACGGAGAAGTCGTGTTAAACTAACTAAATTGCCCTCGATCAATGTTTCACTATCTCCAACTGTATGTTCAGTGACATTACGACATGCCACATATATAGCACAGGCTAACCAATGACATGGATCCCCCTAAAGCAAAAATATAAATCATAATTTTATGAGTATAATTCAAACAAAACGATTCACAAAGTAAATAAAATATATAGCGTAGGTATGCATACGTCCAATGAATAGTTCTCTTTGACTGCCAGATAGGTCTCCCATGCCCGGCTGGCAGCGTTCTTGTCCAAGTTGAGACCTTTGCACAAGTCCAAAAACTTAGTGTTGTAGATGTCATCATCAGGAACGTTCGTGCCCACGGGTACACCCATAGCAACGTCAAGCCGTCGTGTTAGTACGGCCGTAGAGCGTCAAGTACTGTAGCGACCAGAAAGGGTCAAAAGGACTATATATTACGAGTACGGCGACGAGCGCATAACCATTGCGATTTGAGATACGAGCAATATCTAAATGTTCAATTAATAAAATAAGTTGTACCCATTAACAAGGAAATTAATTAATGCGTTAGTGTAACACCGAACTACGACGAAATCTCTAAAATAATATACGGACCGACGGCAGCGACGAACACGGTCAGAACTAGGGATACAGATCGTTAATGATGTTATTAAAACTGTTGTAGACGAATATCACTAATATAAATTGGTACGAGTAAAGAATGAAAGAAAACAACAAGTAACCTAACACGAAAGACGATTAAGTTTTTTAGCGGATGGCGGGAAATTAGGCGTACAACAAAAGCCGACCGGGAGAAGCGCCGACACGGTTACGGTCTTACGGACTGTTTTTGCGCGCGCTACAGCAGTATAGTATAGTATAGCGGTCGGCGATCCGTGATCGGGTGCAGCGGCGGTGGAGAAGGATCGACGGACTAGACTGATGGACGGACGGGCAGACAATGACGTCACATGGCGCCCCGCCCGCTGGTTTTGTGATTACCACAGTAGTAATGATAAATAAATAAAAACAGTCTAAAAAAAAAACTATATAAATTCTTTTTTCTTCGGTATGACGTATGGCGTATGCCACTAGTGTTAATAATTTTGGATAGGTGCGTAAAGTATTGCGCGGACCCGAAACAAATTTATGCTTTTTACGATCCTACCATATTTTTTTTTATATCATGGCGGCAGCCGCTCAATTGGTTCAACAATGACAACAACGCAATAAAGCGCGGGCGCGCTTATTTTATTGTTGATTGTGTCTGTGCGATGTGTTGTTGTCAGCGGTCGGTGCCGAATATTGGAGGGAAAACAACTACTGACGACACCGACGCTATTTTAGTATAGGGAGGGGGGTATTTATGCTATATAGTCATATATTATACTACCCACACAAAAAAAATGCTGTATTAGTATAGGTATAGAAATAGTGATTGATTAAGCGATGAATTTATTGATTTTACAATGCGTGTTTTGTAAGTATTGTTTTTGTCATAATCTTATATGGAACAATAAATATGCTTGGATAGTTGGATTTTAAACTTTGGGAATTGAGGCCTGGCGGTGGTTTTTGGTTACAAATTGGATTTTGTTGGTACTTAAGGAAGTCGAAAATAGAAAACTCCTACCCCTACTAATACTTATCAAAATAACCATGAAAAATAAAAACTCAATAAAAGGAAAACAGGAATTTTTACGCAAATCCAATAATCGACAAAATCGATTTCGTTTATTGTGGTGATACACATATACACTAGTTAGTATTTTCACTGTTACGTACCTACTTGAAATCAAATAAATAAAGTTCTGAAAGATCCATAACATTTTAATTGAATATTTGTATCAGTAACATTATATATGATAAAACTTTCAAATATTTTAAATCTTGTAACTTATTTATACATTTGAAATTTTTTATTTTTACTGAAAATGTCAATAAAAAAATTATAACTGGTAAAAATATTTGAATATTTAATGGGTGTTTCCTCGTGACTTGTGAATTATTCATTTACCAAAAAAAATATTGAGTTTGATATTGTTTAAAGTTAAAATTTTAATTAAATTTGTTAAATTTAAATTATTCAAAAATTAATAACCATAATATAGGTATTTAAAATTTTCACCAAATGTTTATGTTTATATTTCATATACATAATGTATAATTTTCTAAATATTTGGACCCTTTTTGAATTATATGTATAGTCATTTGACAATTTTACATTTTTTTCTATTAATGACAATTAACAATTCAAACTGCAAAATTATTCAGTGGATCGAAATTCTTGAAAATTTAATACAAGATCCCAAATAACTTGTTTTTATATTTATACAAAATTAGATATTCTAAAGATGAATAATGATAGAACTTATTTTGTAATAATTCAAAAATATTGTTCTTGGCCTCGTGGAAACTTATATGCATATGGATTATGATTTTTACTATATTTATACCTACGTAATAAGTCATAACATTTTTAATGTAGGTATGTAGATTAAATTTAAGATATAAATACTATAAATCTGTTCATTCAGAAAATCAGAATTATTTTTCATATACAATGGCATATCATTAAATTTCAAATTTAACACATTCATTACACTATTATACATTTATACCTATTACAATGAAGTGAACCACTCAACATCGTTACGTCAGTAGACATTTAAACAGTAAAATAATAATTTTCTTAAATAATATTATTTTATAGGTCTCCCTAAATATTGTTCGTGACGAGAGCCCTTAAAATTTAATATTGTAACTAATAAATTATTTATATATAAATACAAGCATAAAGAATAAAGATCTTTATTAATTATTATCCAAGAGAAATGTGAATAAATTAGGTACAACAATATTACATGCCATAACGAAAAAAAGCGGGCAAGTGGGTACCGCTCTGCTGTACATTAGGTGCCGTGTGGATCATTATTATATTATATTATAGGAGTGTTAAATTTGAATCCAATGATAGTTATCATTGACCATTGTATACGAAAAATGATTCTGAACGAAGATGATTTGTCTAAACTAAACTTATGAAAAATCTTGTATTAAATTTTCAACTCTTAGCTACTTATACAAAAAATTTTATGAATTATACCTACAAAATAATTTACAAATATTCATGATTTTGACGAATTTTGAAGTATTTTGAAGTTGAAAAATCATAAAAATTTTTGAGTTAATAACTAAGGATTAAAAATACAACACTAAGTTTTCCATAAGTTTTCCTTCAAGTATCTATAGAGAAAACTTGAAGCATCATTATAGAAACAATTTTAAGCGTGTTTGAATTTTAAATTTTTACGAAATAGCGTAACGATAACGATTTATCCTAAAACGATTTTAATTATTTGTTATTATTCATAAATTATAAGTCATAGATACTTGAAAATTTTACCAGTTATTAAGATTGCCATTTTCTTTACGTGATTTAATTTTCAAAATATTTTGAATTTTTTTAGCTATTTATAGACAACTGAAATTTTCAATTTTCCTGAGAAATTTTTTTTTAAGTGTCGATAAAATTTTTTTGGCCCAATCAAAATACTTGAAAATTTAATACAAAGTTACCCATAAGTTATTCTTAT
>VUJU01003146.1:10981-28844 GCA_009835225.1 Aphis craccivora | reverse complement strand
TGATAATTATCATTGGATTCAAATTTAACCGTCCTACAATATATAGTGATCCACACGGCACCTAATGTACAGCAGAGCGGTACCCACTTGCCCGCTTTTTTTTCTATCTGTTAACTTTAAATTTAACGAGTTAAATGTTTTATTTGTTAACTATTAACTTTATGGTATTTTTCACTTATTTTACTTGAGTTAATTATTTTGCACCAACCTTTGTATAGGTATTATTTTACAGTCCAAACGGTGAAAAAAAATAAACGGTGGACATGGCAAGGGAAAAGAAGGAAATATTTATGATAATAAAGTCGATTCTTATTGAGAGACGTCGTCGGATCACGTTCCAAAACGCTCGAGGTTTTTCCAATAATTTGCATTTGTTATGTAATATAATATCGTACGTGGAAATAGTCCGACCACCTCTAAGTATCCGGTAAATATAGTCTACCAAGATACACAAAACATAAATTATTATTATAAACGGTGTGGCACCGGGTTGGCACAAAGATCGGACACAACACTCGCGGTATTGATCGTTATTTGATCATCATCTCGGAATATGAAGTTAAAATTAGCAAACGAATCGTAAAGTTTATATCACCAATAAAACTTTAAGTTTAATATTAACAACAAATGTACTATATTAATATTATATATATATATATATATATGTATATTTGTTACACCTTAAATCATTTTGCACTCATTCGGGCAATCATCAGAAACCGTGATTATCGTATTTATAAGCCCATATCACATTATAATTTCTAGTGGTTCAAAAGTGATGAATAAAAAATGGCTAATTTATTTTGTTCGATTATTTTATTTTAATCGGACGATTGGTTTTCGAGAGTAGGAGATGCGCTTAAAGATTCGATTTGACGGATCAAATAATTTAACGACGACTGGTCGTACGGTAGCCATTCTTTTACGCCAATTCAGTTTGTTTTATGAAACTAATGAGACGAGTGTAATGCGAAATTGTTATAACGAAACAATATCATGATAATAATTATCTTTGTCATAATACTTCGATGAGTGACGGTTGATACAATATTATAGGTTATTTATAATTTTATAATTATACTCATTATTGATTATGAACGTCCGATTTAAAAAAATAGTAATCCACGGTCATATCGCAAAAACTCACGTCTCTTCCTGTGGCATCATTTCAGTTTTTAATAGGAAATTTTTATCCCAACGAAAAAAATATCACTTAACTCGGACACAACCTACTTTCCGATTCCATTTTTATCAAAGTATGATATTTCACATCTTCTGTAATTGTATATGTATTGTTATATAGACGAAAATAGTTCAATGTATACTGTGAAAGAGACTTGGATAGCTTAATAACCTCAATAACTATACGTGTATATAGTGTCATCGGTAGTCAATAACAAATAAGTGTTTTCAGATACAACAATTAAAAAAAAATCAACCAATACAATCAATGTATTCATCGATTTTATAGAACTGAGAAAAATTTGGAAAATTAACACTCAATATACAATATTTAGAAACGTTTCGCCCACCTGATGTTGTCGTATTCGGGCCATAGACTTGCGCAATATCATTAAGATACATTATATTATTATGACAATATTGTAGTATACCTCTGTTTGATCGATACCACCGTTACCGCCTCGCCGGATAGGTATTGTTTGATTCGATTAAGTGCATTCGTGTACTGAAAAGGTGAGTAATTCGATCATGTTAATCATAAATAATTAACATTATCTATACACTACCGGTCACGCAACTCAAGAGTTGATTAATTTTCCTGTCGAATAATATCCGTTTTAGCTGCCAGAAATTGCGCCGCGTCAAGTGTTTTGTTTCACCCGCCGTGTTGCCGTAAGTCATTGCACTATCCTTGTTCGCCGTCCCTATCCTGATGAAAATTATTTACATGCGAAAAATTCATAAATTGAATAATGTATTTAACGTCATAATAAACATCCAAATAATTCTTATAGATTTTGAGCGGATGAACATAATATCCACTTTACTCAGATGTGTGTTTTATTTTTATTATTATTAACTAATTAATCTATTTTTTTTTGCTTCTATCATTATCCTTTGGGACATCGAAAATACTGTAATTTTCAACTTTGGGAGTGGATTTTTGTGACGAATTGGAAAACAAAAAAACATTAAGAAAAATGAGAATTTTCACGCTAAATCAGTTTTTGACAAAATCGAATTTGCATTATTTACTAATAATTTAAAAACATTGCTCGTCAATCGTGGGAACATAAAACTTTTATGTGTATTATAATTTTATTTTACGCAATGATATTTTAAAGATTTTTAGATTATTTTGTTTGATATAATTTATTTTTATCACTTGCCTATTTGCACTGCTTGCAAAGGTTGTATTGACTTAAAAGTTAATTAAAATAATATTAGTTGCATGATAAATGCAATGGTTTCGGAAAACATTACGTTGATAAAATAAATTTCTTTGATAGCCACATCAATAAACATATCATAAAAACTTAGTGATTTAGATATATCACATCCATTTCATTGACCCACTCGTCCCCTACTGTATATAAAGTAGAGTGGTAGCGACTGTCCCTCAATTATTCTTTCTTATATTCGTTTTAATTTTCGTATATATAGTATTATTATACTCAATAGTTTTGTTCCAAGAAATCTATAACGCTGCTATGTACGCGTGCACCGATTTATAGGTACTGCATTTTTTAAATTGCTTTTTAAACTACGCGCGTCTTTATTGTGAGACCTTAAAAAGTTATTATGTTTGATTACTTCAGGATGCTGCATAAGTACCTGTGTATATACACAAAATAATATTAATTTCACGTTTATCAAACACGTGTGCGTTGAACTTAATAATTTCGTAGAAATTTACGTCCCATCGATAAAATATAATGCATTTAGTGCATAAAATCATGCAAAACTAACTATATACGAGTATTTATTGTATAAGTTTCGAAAAATGCAGCATATTTTGCTTTATAATAGCACTGAAAATTGCAAGTTGACTATTAAAATGTTATTAAAATACTTGTCGTCATGTATATTGTGTATAATATTAAATGTATAAACACAATATAACAAGCATCAGAATACAGTAGCGTAAATACTATGTGACCCAACATTCCTCTGCATCTCCATTGGTATTTAATAGATATACCCAATCATGCAAAATTTTATATTTTTACATGATTGTAAATTCATAATAATTTGTTATATGATGCACATGGCGATTGTCATAGTTAATATCATAGGATTAAAGTTTTTGGAATGAAAATGTGTTTTCGAATAATTATAATTGCATAAAAAAAAAAAAAAAAAAAAATGAAAAATATGAGATAATTATAAAATAAACCAACATTTGTCTTTTATTATTTATTTAAAATATTTAAAAATAAATACTTAATAACCATATTATTTTGTAAAAATATCATGATTAATTGGTTATTCTACTTATTTGTATTCTTTATTATAGCTCATTTTAAACACTGATTAAAGCAATGGACTTATTGATAATGTAATAATGTAAGTTTTTTTTTTCATATGAGTTTATATTAAATTCAATAGTATATATCATTGAATTTAAATTCAACACATCCATTAGAACTACCCAATCGACTTATCTATTAACTATTTTGCAGTTAAACAGTAGCCTCTCTTTTACCTTTTTATTACTCGGAATAATTTTCATAAGAGTGTGTTGAGATATCAAGTCATTATACAAACTTAATTGCTAAATATTAAAAGAGGATTGGTGATGATCAGGCAACACTAGAGTCTCAGAGTTGTATGAATTTACTTTCAAATTCTAAAAAAAAAAAAAAGGTTTTAAATGTTTTTAAACTATTTTTAAAATATTGGTGTGAAGATTTAGAGAAATTAGGACACAATTATGAGGGGAGGGATTAGGCCACTCCGGACAACTTTATACCGTAAAATTATCGGGTCAACGGTGGAAAAAATCATCATTTATAAACATGTCGAACGCGGGGTCATAACTAAGCGATACGCTCTACTGCAGTGCACCACTATCGCATTATAAATATTATATAATATACTATATACACCCGTTTTCATTAGAACTATGCTCTATATTATATCGTATCTAATAGCACGACACACGAGCTCGCCGCGGCGTGATCTATATAATAATATGACGATACACCTTTATACACGAGGACGCGTGAGCGCGCGTATTATTATTGATGAGCTCTCCGACGCGATAAAGATGTCTCTCGAGATGTATAAGTGAAAGTTTGCCACGGCAGTAACGACTCGGCAGATATATCATTTTCTTGGGCCACGTATATAATAGATCAGTTTCGAAGTACCCGGCTACAATACGCATGTTACATATCATAACATCATATGCTCTACAATAATATATACTTCCTAGACGATGTTCGTTTTCTGCCAGTCGGTTATAGTATCGCTAGCCAGCTTCTCGATTGATGGCTATTTCCTTTGGACGCCCTCGTATATAATATACGTAATGATAAAAGTATAATATAATAAACTTTTAATCTGATGTGCGCGCATACCGCCCAAGATTGTTATACATCATTGCTCACCGGTATCCATAGTGTAGAATACGCGTTTTCGTTGTGGATTAACAGTATGTGTAACATGACGTAGTATAGTATACATTTTTTTTTTTATCATTATTATTGATTATCATAATCATCATTCATTTTTGCTCAAAACTAAATTCACAAGACTCCGATTTGTTAGTATTCCAGGTTTGTACCTAGGACTTTACGCGTTTAATGATATCTACAGTTTAATAATGCCATATCCAGGATGGTTCATCAAGCTAATCGACCCTTATTTTTTCCTTTAATAATATATTTTATCAAACATTGATTTTTTGAATTTTTAAGTACGCTTATATTTACTTAATTTCAATAAATCACTGATTTGAGTAAATACGGGGGTAAGTATTTACCGTGATTGGTAAATAACTCTGTATATTTTGGAAGACTCTTTAACTAAATGTATATTATACTATTTGTATAATAATTATGATAACAATAATGTTTAGCTTCCATACACTGATATATCTGCAGCGATCCTTGGCGGATAGCAGTTTCTTCCGTAAACTTGATTTAACCATGTGAAATAAGAAGGCGATACCGAATGCAGCCAGTGTAAGATACTGAAATAATATTATATTATATTATAAAGGTTACAATACTGATTATTATGGTTATTAATAATGTAATAACGTGTGACTTTTAGCAACGATGTTTATACCTATTTGTATATCATTATATTATGCATACATAATAAATGCATTGTGACATGCAGTGATCATATTTTCGCTTCATTGAAAACACAGAAAGACGAAATGCAAAATTATAATAGAAAATAAATAAATATTAAATTGTACAAGAAAAATACATATACTGGGTGTTTGCGGTAACGGAGTTAACCTTTTCAGTTTAAGCAAAGTTCTAACAATCGATGAAAAGTCATTTTCACCAAACTTTTATTAAACTCCGTTGGTCGATCGAACTCGTATTTAGATTTGTTTGTGTGTGTATAATGTTAGTTAAATTAAAAACTTTATTCGTGTGTTTGTTTTATCATGTTCAATGTTATACTACGATATATTATTAACGTTTACTTCCTAAAATGCTTAACTCTGTAGTATATGTAGATAGTAAATATATTATTGTTATTACACGTAGTATATTAAGAACCCCAAACTAAAGCGAAACAGGATTATGAATATCAAAATGTTCAGTAAAGTAAATAACAAATATTACGAGATTCCGAATAGTGTAATAATTAACAATAACAAAAACTGATTGAAAAATAACAGCGGTTTTGGAGAAAAAGTTTTTTGCGAGGAGATAGAGCGCGCAAAGGAGCGAATGAGATGTGACACACTATATACACCAAAACATAATACATTAAAATATCGTCCCTCTGTGAGCTAATTTCGCAGATGCTCGTGACAGCAGCAACTATACATTTTGTACAGAGAATAATGCACATTATGCGACGAGGAGTCGACGGTGATACAACGATTGTCGTCTCGCACGGTGATAATAGAATAATACCGCGTCGACTGTATATGGACGCGTATTATTATTATATTTAAACGTATATTTATATATATATAATATATAATACGAGAATACGTATAGAGGTATATCCACTACGGAATTAGGTTTACCATGTGCGGTTTTGCTGCAGGACGACACCTCGTTTTTTCGCGACGACAGCTGCAGTTATTATTGTCCGGAGTTCGTAATGATATATCTATTATTATAAAATATAATGTAATGTATAATACCTATTATTATCCGTTTAGAATCTGTAGTGTTTATTTTAAAAACCAAACTAAAATTGTATTTTTCTTTTTCAGTTTTTCTATGCTTATGATAAAATCTAATATCCTCCCCCCGTCACATTCTATCGTCAATGACAAAATCGTAGGAATACACATCAGCGTGAAGCGGACGATTTTTTTTTTAAAATTTGCAAACCCAATATTATATTATACTTTAGACGTGTTATGTCATGTATATACGTGTCGACACGAAAAAACAAAGTAAACCGAATAGTACATAATAATTACTGAAAAAAAAACTTAACGCGCACGAGCTATAATTATTGTGCCGTACAAATAATACGTAATGTGACTCGTAAAATTCTTTTTCGTAAATAGTTTGGCGATACGGATGTTGTCATACTCGCAGTAAAGTTTTGTGTTCTATGTTATTATTCGAAACTCGTAGATAATGGCGATTCCATAAATAATATTGTGTTATTATAGAACAATATACACAGTGCACGAAATTATAATAACACCTAAAATATATTGTATGCGATGACAATCAGCGGATCAAGTGTAATATAATAATATTATAATACAGGTGTATTATAGCAGTGCCGCCGTTGTATTCGAATAAACGTCACGTTTGATTGTCAATCTGTTCACCGCATACACGCAACGTTTGTACTACGCATTTTCCATATAAATTACTTTCAAATTATATGTATCCACCATTAATTTAAAAGGTTTCGTCGGGTTTAAGTAATATTGTTTTGGGACCAATCTAGTTTGAAGTTAAAAATAATATATGCTATGGCGTGTGTCCCGTGCAAGCAGTGCTGTTGGGTGGTGTACCGAAAATAATATACAAAGTGTTATTCAACAGTTAACACTCGTTGTTTCGAAAAGTATTTAAAATGTTTTTTTTAGAACACATTATTTTTTAAAACATTTTATTTTCACTATTTTTTTTTCGAATCACACTTAGTTTTTTTATTAAGCAACGAATTTTAGCGAATTTCAATCACTTTCTAAACCGTTCAGCCAAAAATGTAAAACGTTCTTAACCAATCAGTAGCTCTAAAGAAAATATAATATTATTTTACGGTTTGACTTATTGCTACGAACACTATGATCTAATCGTGGATCACGGTGAATATTTTGTGGATTTTGTATTGACGAAGAAAATGTATTATAAATAAATCCCAAAGCCGATTTATCTGCTTTAGTATTAAAATTACACTATATAATAATATATTATTATATAGTTTATCTATACCATGCAGGACCACACTAACCAACTAACGCACGTTCGACTTGATGTTCGTAAATATAACCAAATCATATATATTCATCATCATTCTACTGAAAAATATAGTATATCACTAGTATTCTCCATGTCAGCACAAATTCGTATTCGGTATGCATTTGACGTCTGAAAACTTCATGGATGGTCTACAACTACACTGCTGATTGTTAAAGTGAAAAATTCAATTGAACAACGCCTGACTTTGATCCGTCGATGGATTCTTCGTATTACGTGTATTTTACATGAAAGCTTTTTGGTCAAATGCAACCGCCGCCAACCAGCTGCAACAAACGATTACCCGAAAGCAAAAAAAACCGAGATTATAAAAATCGATAAAACGAAGGATTAAAATGTACCTACCTACGGTGAAAAAAATGTAAAAATTAATATTTGTTACAATGTAGTAAAAAAAAATATATTTAATGGTCACAATTGTACAAATATTATTATTATTATTATACATATTATGGACTATGTGGAATTAGGTATAGAATATAGATATATTATAATATTACAAAAATGTAGCAGAAATACCATTAAGTCGTTGATGGTTTTTTGCGTTTTTATATGTAAAAAGTTGAGTGGAAAATGGAAATGATGGTGAAAAAAAAATTTCCAAAAGGGTCACGATTTTTTGTCGCTTGCAATTTTAATAAAATGCGCATTTGATTCGTTTTGAATTCATTGTATTTAGCTATTTTGTCTACTTGTAAATATGTATAAAATTTCGAGGTTTGTACCACTAATTATCTATGACATTTTTGTATGTAATTTTTTTTTATATTTTGAATTAATATTTTTTTAATTGATGTTATTTTTCAGATGTAAGATATATTTTAGTAATTTTTTAAATTTTCACGTATCTATTTAACGCATAAAAATAAGTTCAACAAATAAATATAAAAAATATTTTGCTATTAAGCTTTGTAAAACTCTCTCATTTTAATCGTATTAAATTTATTTTAAGAAAATGTATATTTCACCAAACCTACAAAATGTTTCTAAGGAGCTATAATAACTTAGTGATGTTATATCTGTAAATATATATTCACATCTGTACATATATACAATTATAAATGTAGGTATGGACGTTAATCTCGAGATTAGATAATTTATTCATAATAGTATAATGAAATGTTAAAAAAATATATTTATAATACAAACATTTTTAATTTAATTTTTATATAATTTTCAACAAAAGTATGCACTCATTTAATGAAATATACGAGCATTTAACTACATTTTGAGTTTAACGTATTTTTGGCTTATTAAAAAAAAAAAAAATGTAATTTTACGACTGAGATAAAAACGATTTTTGAACTCGTAGTGCTGTTAAAAACTATATTATAATCTACTTATTGTAAAACAAGCATATTTTTAACTTCATGAATTTAAAATACCGCATAAAATATACCAATAAAATATTAGTGTTCAGTGTAATTAATTCCATGTAGGTACCTACCATTTTTTAACAATATTATGTATTATGAGATGGTAATGGAACCGAAAAAAGGCGTATAATATACTATAGGTATGAATGGCATCAAAAATTTTGATTCAAATAAATAAAAAAAATTATAACATTTCAAAACGCACTAGTACGTACGTAACCGTATTATACCTATATAACTATTGAAACGTTACGGTAAGTGCATATCGTTCATGTTTTCGGTGGCAAATAACTAATAAGACCCGTATTTTTATTATCCTCCATGACTCTGTTCGACCACGATAGGCACGTGATTACGTGAAACACCACCACACAGAGCACGAACAATATTATGATGTTTAACATTTTTTTTTTTTTTTTATTAAATTTCGTCACTAATGGAATATTCCGTTGTTAGAATCGTCCACGACATACACACACAATATCATCATCGTTCTGAACTTTAATAGAAACTAGAACGACTCCGGTCCTATTATAGTGGGAGTTATACTTTAATACGGACGTCTAGACGTTATACGACTTTGGAATATAATCACTGCATCGCACACACGACCGTGCGCTGTTATTACGATTCGCAAACGACGTTTTAAAATATTTTAACTGCGGGCAAGTTTACGACCGGTGACGCGGTCATCGAGAATATATATACGTATATATTTATGTGTGTGCGCTCGTTATTATTGACCACACCGCGCGTAAGTCTCGACAATACGCAATAATTGCGTTTATATACGCGTATACGGAGACCGTTTCAGTCGAGCAAACTAAACCAAAGTCTAGTATTGCGAATAATATACTCTAATCAAAATACATTATGTACGTCGTCAGATTATACTAGGTCCAGCCAAACATAGCGACAGCCATAACGATTTTCGAAAACATATCCAGTCCGTTAATCACGAGGCTTACTTTACGTATTACGTTTTAAATGCGCTTTTGTCGAAATTACCAAAATAACGATTAGCGACTCCAATTAATTTCATACGATTGAATGTTTTGCTTTCTTTTTTTTTTTTTTTTTACATTTTACTACAAATATACCTTACCGGATTTAGAAGTATTTTATAATTGCCATCTGTCAAGCTGTAATTGGTTGCGGGCAACAAACGTTTTAAAAAACCTCTATAATAATAATAATTTTATGTACAATACTATTGTACAATTATTTATATTATATTATAATATGACATGCGTAGTTGAGATGTATCGTTTGATGAGCTCGAAACGTTTGTGTACACCTGGCTTACAGAGATCGTGAGAAATCAAACTGAAATGTTGCGCCTTAAAAATTATGATAAAATAAAAGGGAATCTTCAGCATATCTATGTAACGGCAGGCCGCTATTATTACTTTTAGAAGAATTCCTAAGATCAAATTCGTGGAAAAATATATAATTCTTATATAAAAAAACATAAAAATAAACTTTTTTATTATTATTATAGCGTGTATTTTTAAATTATAAGTTATAAATTGAGAAGATTTTATAAATACATAAATGCCAGTATAACTTATGTTACAGTTATCGATGATGATAAATTTATAACAATCATAGAGTTTATCAAAAATAAATGAATAAATAAATTCGAAAAAAAACATGTCATGACTAAAAATATCTCACCCCTACCTCTTGCCGTTTTATTATACATGTTGATTTATTATATATTTTATACTCTAGGTACAGCCTACATGTATTTTATGTAGGTATATACATGTTAAAATATATTATTTAGACTGTACATGATGTTTCACGGAACTTTGTAATAGCTGCTATTGTCTGCGAATAAATGGTCCATTTTTTCTCTTTGTGTAGGTATATACAGATAGTTTAACGTTGGTCGACGATATTTAGTAGACAACCAGTCCGTAAACCTTAGCAAATTGGTGGTTTGCTCATAGTAACTGTAGTCAAAGTTTATTGTCTCGAGTAGAGTTTCTGGGTAGCTATTGTTCATTAATAATGTTCCTTCTGATCCTTTGAGGGTATTCATACTGATGGGCACTAATCAGGAGTTTGGGACTATGGTGTAACAGATTGGCGATGGCACGTACAAATAGCATAGATAGTATAATCGATTTGGAATTCGAAATGCACGTTTTACTGCAAACATGGATAGTAATTTAGAGAATAAATGTGTAATGCATTCATAGTGAAAATTAACTATTTGTATCGGCTATTGACTATAATATTGTTAAATTTTAGATGAATATAAATAGAATTTGAAATTAACATGTTTTGATTCTATTATATTTTGTAGTTTGAACTTTTAATTTTGCGATAAAAAAAAAATCCAAGCCGGTTAAGGTTGTTAAATACTAAAATGATTTTATTATAATATTCCAAATAATATTATAACTTTGCATATAACCAACGTAATGTTACGCCACTCTGTAGTATTATGGATTTAGGTTCACGACAAAAAGAGGTAGGTATATTGAGGATACGACAACAAAGGACTTTGAAGTGGAGTATTTGAAATTTTCGTGTTTGATTTTGTTTTTCGAACCCACATTAATTGGATACAAAAGATTCAGATCACTTTGAGGGGTTAGATTTTGCGTAAAGAGGACTTTTGATTTCATGTTTTTAAATTTTAGGGATTTAGGACACGCGATAAAGTTCATATGCGCAGTTTAAGTGTGATCGTTTGAATTTATTTTGCGCCGCAGGTCGAGTGCTTATCAAATAGTTTTCGTGAATAATTTATGGGGTAGGCTGCTCGGGATGCAGGATAAGGTGGAATGAATAGGGGCGGATTCATTATATTTAACGGCCGGGGACAGAAGTTGTCGCTCGTGAAGCTCTGACGTTTCAGCGATATGCGCCCGTAGGGTGATGCTTTTGGCGAAGTGTAAAGCTCCGTTATATACTCCCGCTGGTTGTTTATTATTTCCACTCTGTAATAATAATAATAAAAATAAAATAACAACTAGTAGTCAGATATACCATAGTATTGTTAACCTGTACTCACCAGAGTAGTAAGTATCGTAGTGATGTTCTTCCGCTGCCGTTAACTACTTCAGGGTGTTTGCATATTATTATACATTTAAGACCAACAATTCTAATCGTAGTTGTAGGAAAACTATTCCAAGAAGCAGATAGAAGAGATATACGTAGATGTCCGTATTTTATCCTGTGCTTTTTCTCTTGTTTCTTGGCGACATCCGGATGGGCTGTTTTATACGACTTTAAATATTGATAAAAAAATCATTTAAGAAATCTAAAACAAATAAAAATTATAATGATGCAATCTAAAATATATATTAACATTTGAAAAAAATCAAAACTATCATTTATAGTTTACACCAAAATAATAATCATATATTGCACAACTATGCAAGTTAATTTAAAATTTAAAAAATAAAGCTCAACATATTGAATAGTATACTAGCCAATAATATTAGTCATCAGTAAATAAAATAAATGAGGATTAGTATAACAACTAATATTTTGTCTTCTCAGGCTTATTTCACAATGTATTACGACGTAGTAACCAAAATTGTAGTTAAAAAAAAAAGAAAAGAGAAGCTGTATTTAAAATTTCAATACCAATAATTAATAAAATAACAATGAATCTATATTGTGCAACATGTGCGATTATAAGATCAATATTTATTTTAAATGTATTTAAAAAAATAAATAAATAAATAACGATAATAATCATGTAAAATAGGAATAATTAATAATAATTTCAATATCAATCCCCATAATTTGTTATAATGCGCATAATATTATTATTATGAATTCGTTATAGTGATCGTCAGTAAGTTCCACACGGAAATCACGACGATGACGGTTTTTGAATTGTAAACTTTATCGACGTGCTTGATTGAAAAATTAACAGACGAAATAAACGGAATTATCAAGCGTGCTGGGATTATTATTATTTATTTATTTATTTTTTTGTATATAAACTTTTCCGGTCGGTGCGTCGTATGTTTACCTTGCCAGCGCATCAGTCGAGTTTTCTGGGCGCGCGGGTTACCGTTTTATTACGGTCGGCGAAATCTCCGTTTTCAACCGCGGTCCTTTGGAAGTCGTGTGTAAATTTCAAGCGAGCGACCGTAAACCACCAGAAATTACACAACTAAAACAATTTAATGGCATTAAATCGCAATTTACTTATTGTCCGGGTTTAATGGAGTCGGATGTGGTTTTTGTACGATTTCACGTCCGTTCGACGACGCCGGAGCACCAGCAATACAGAAACGCGTGGCTTGTACATAATGTATATGTATAGTATTACATAATTGCGCAGGTATATATATATATATATATTGTGCGCACCGATCTATCGAGGTAAGTACAGTATTGTTATGGCCGTGATCTGTGGCTCGTGCCACAGATTTATTTAATTTCTTACATTGCCCGCTTCGTATTATGGGTGTGTAAATATATATTTATCTACGAATTCGGAATTAGAGACGTGTACCTACTACGAAGTATGTGTTCTTCTAAATTCGTTAACGTGACGCTCACGTAACACGCGGTCCACTGCAGCGTTAAGTGAACGCTGACCCACAGACGCCGTACAAGTGTCTTGTCTAACAAAAGGGAGTAATACACATTACACGCTTTACTGTGTATTAAAACATTTATCATTCTCACATCTTCGACTCGCGCCATATGCATACCACGACATCCCCCTCACCACCATCCCTCTCTTTTGAGCAGTCCCGTAGACCGTTTACTGTTTTCTGAGCTATCTATATTATATTTACTTGAAATTCGATTTTTTTCCCAAACTCCTTGACTGACATATTCATTAAGTTTAGGTACGTCCATCCATAAAGCATTATACATAAGATGTATTCTTATGTCTACGCGAGAAAGTTTTTCAACGATTATGATGGATTGATGATAATATGACGTAATTTGGTAAAAAAAAAAAAAAAAATACGTGTTTCTTTGTTTTTCAATGACAGTAAGTTGTATTATTATAGTTTCAACAATTGTATGCAAAAGTTGCGCATTTAAAACTAAATCAATATTTTTCAAAAACTCAATCAAATTCTTTATTTATTATTATTATTTTTTGTTTTTTTTTTTTATTATTAACACGCACACAATATGTATTTAACTTTGGATAAATTTCTATAAAATAATGTTTATTTTAACATCCATTAAAAAAAAAAAAAAAAAAAATGATTACAGCATAGATACTCATAAGACAAGTACATATAAAACCTAAAAGGCTTCACAGAAGTAGTGCAAAAGCACAGTGGAAAAATTCATCCAATATTATAGGATCTATTATTAATTTATTAACCACATAGCAGCCAAGGTATATAGGTTACAACCTCGAGGGCGTCAGTATACTGAGGCACCCCTACTCTACAAAACTGATTAAGTTTTTAGTTGACTTAAATTTGTATTAACCCTCCTACTATTGTAGCTCCCCAAGTCGGCTATCTCTTGGGAAACGTATTTTTGATGTATAAAAATGATTAAGAACTTAACACAAGGTTCCTCCTAAGTTTTTATTGTTGAATTAAAATAATGAAGCAAACGACGTTAGTTATTTCGTATAATTAAAAATTATCATCCACCACTTGTTTTACGTTAAGATGGTATTTACTTAAAAGTTAATAATCATAATATAATATGGTATACACGATAACTATTATAATAATTAAATATTAATCCATAATATAATAAATGAAATGTTTTTACCAAAAATTAAATCAACCTACCGCATATTATTAATAAGGAAAATACATTAATAACAATACCAAACAACAAAAATATAATATTATGTGATATTGAAAAACGCTTAAAATAGTTTTTCATATTATACAATGCAATGCTAATTTTCTAATTTATCGTTGAATTGAATACATCCATTACAGTGACCCACTCAAAATACATTGTACAACAGTGGTATATATTCACCTACTAAAAAAAAAAAAAATTATTATTATTATAATTTACAAAATGTCGGGTTTTGAGTGTTAATAAAGTACAAAAAATTAACAAAAATAAAATCTAAATCATTTAGTTTTGTATACTGGAGTATACTGATACCATTTTAGATTGTATAATTTTCATATAAATAACTACAAATGAACAATATACGAGAGTAAGTCTAGAAGTTCCGTTAAATTATGTGTATCATAATATTTGAAAACGCATCTATAATAATATGCGAAAGACAATATTATTCAGCATCATGAAACAATAATAGAGTACAGTTCAACTTCAAGTTTTCAAGAAATTTCATACTAATAAAACGATTTTGATATTCGTTCCAGCTACTTTGCCATGTTTTGTTTTAAAATTATCCATCCACTGCTGTAATACGTATTTGTTGCTCGTTTCGCAAGTAATAATAAATTGATCTCTGCAGGTTTGTATGACGACACCAAAGTTTTAGATTCTGTTCGGCCGCCTTCAACTTTATCAAATATAAGTTTATCGTGACTTTATCTCCACCTCTTTGCAGACCTCTCTCCAATCTTGATACTTTATACACTTTTAGCCGGGTCTCCGAATTGGTACGAAACGTATTTAACTTTTTGACTACCCTCTAGAAATTCGACCGTGTTTCAAAATTCTTGGACCCAACCACGGGACAGGAAAATGCTGCGTTAGACTATGTCCGGAAGTGAATCGGTTGTAAATGATTAAAGTGTTTTATTACATAGTAATTAGTAACCTTCTATAATATATAATGATATAAGTAGGTATTTAAGTAATGCATATTTATTCAAATTTTACAATAGGTTGTATTCTAGTCTGAAATAATGAAAACTGAAATAGTACATTGGCGTATTAAAAACGTTTTCTGTGGTACTTTTGGAATTCACCTGTTATTGGTGTAATAATACAATTATCATCGGTTAACTGAGAGTAATATTATAGATTATCTTTGTGGTTTATATTACAAAGATGTACATTCGAAAAAACGAGATCGGTTTTGGGTGCTCTAGTTTGAAATATTTTTCACAAAATATGTGATGTTTTCAATAAATTGTCCACTGATATTGACTACATAAAAGTCCTGCAAGTTAATTATTGACCTCTAATATCAATAACTGATATTCATAAATAAGGAAATTTTTTTATGTATAAATATATTATATTCTCAAAACGGTTATAAAACTTCAAAACTAGTTTTCAACATTTTCTATCAGTATTATATTTGTATTGTATATTCTGCCTATAAGTAATTTATATACATTTAAAAGTTTTTTGTTATGTGTAATTATAAATAGTTAGTAATCATCAAATCATATAATAATAGATAATTTTGAGTCTGTAGTTCCTTGCAAATCAATTTACTTATCCACTTCAAAAAGTAAATATTGAGTAAAAAAATATTTTACAGCTAGACTAATTGGGATCATACAGTAAATTTCCAACTAAACAGAAGTTGGATCTCGACTCTTAAAGGTAATAATAAATTATGTATAGGTACTTAATTATGTTATTATAACAATTTAGTATCGTTTATGTATAATAATTTCCTCGATATAACACTGCTATTAATATAAATCTTCAAGTCTGATTAGTTTTGCATCGCAAACAGAAATCATTGCTTATCTTATACCTATTATGTTATTATTACGAGACTTATAAGAAGTCATTTTCGATAAAGTTTCTTATCGTTTCGTATGTAAGTAATACACTCGATAAAGTAGGTAGGTATCTTAATATAATATGATACCCGGTCCAACCGACGGATCGTTATTTCCGATATTTTTCGATATTTCTATTGTCTAATTTCAGATAAATTGCTTCTCAACTATATGATTATATTGTATAATATACGTCTCACACGTATATGTGAAATAATGCGTATGTCGTATAGTATAACAGGTACGCGGTGTACGACGGTGGCATTATCAACGAAGATACCGATACCTAAGTGGTTTTCTCGGATGGCTTTCCAATAACCTTAGACAATAAAGCGAATTTTTCCTTTCATCCCATTTCGCAGTTCACCATTACATTAAAGTCTAGAACTGTGGTCCATTTACGAGCAACGTGACCGGGTATTTTTCGAATTTATTTATTATATTTTATTCTGTTATTATTATTATTGTTATTATTTTTTTACCGACTATGATTACTATCCTAGTGTCAATTTTTACAATAATGTACATAGGTAATTGATAGGTAATATAATCTAGACGGATATATCGGCGTTATAAATATTGTCGAAATTAAAAACATGGGGCGTAGATTGTATTGCTTTTATGTTACATAGTATCATATAATATGTATCTGTTAAACTTATCCATATATTTTACAAAATAAATGTTTTACTTTATTATCAATTTATATTTTATAATAAATATATTTGTATTATTATTAGCCTTTATTGTACGAGTAAAAAATAAAATAGTAATATTTACTTAAGCGTGTTGTAGACATCGTCACCACTGTCGGAAGAACAAGAATCAGATAAACTAACCTCAACTACATCCCAGCACCTAGTTAATCACGAAGATGAACCTAACTATAGTCAATGCAACGAACTTCTCATGATCAAAAGCATTGTTCTACATTGTCCAAAATTATCCACTTCTAAGAACAACTTAGTCTTAAACCACCCAACTATATTAGATTAGATACATTTAAGAAACGAAACACCCACGACAATACTACATACATTACTTTTTGAAATCAATAGGAACCAATACCAAATATTACATTAAAATATCAAATATAATAATTTGTAAAATATTAAACACAAAACCTAAGTTAATTAAATTAAATTAAATTAAGTTAAAATAAGATAATATAAGTACCTTTAATGTAGTGTCTTTACAGTTAGTGACTTTTTTAAATTTAAAAGGGGGGAGGCACATAAAATAA
>VUJU01003145.1:16175-28847 GCA_009835225.1 Aphis craccivora | reverse complement strand
ATATATAGTAGGTATAAAGTAAAATACATTTGCACATTGCCTATAAAAACGATACCATACTAATATAAAGTAAACGTTCAATATAAAAATAATTCACAAAAATCAATGATAAATGATGATAATGCGTGCGCGGGTACGTTGTGTGTGTGTGACAAGACGTGTATATTGTTAACTGTATAATAAGCGTATTGGTATATGCCGCCGTGCCGATTGTCGCGCGCCGGTGTAACAGTTATTGAGTTATATATCTACCTAATTTTAATAATATTATTCTAAATTGGTGATGGGAACTTTATTATTTTATCGAACGAGTAATGTTAATTTTTTTAAAAATTTTAATTGTAAATGTATTGAATTTTTGACTGTATCGTGAGTAATTGAAGTAAGTATGGATATTTCAAAAATAATTAATGTTTATCACTATTATTTAGAATTTGTCATTTATCACGTGAATACAAGTAACAAGTATACTAGATGGGCATTAGACATTGCCGCGTTGGTATTTGGTAGAGACTAGAGACTATAGAGAAGCCCATTGTATTATGATAATGGGTTCTTCATGGGCATTGGACGTGCGCTGTGCGGTGTTCTACTTTTTGTGCAACAGGTCGCGACACGGTCGAACACTACGGTGATAATGGTGAGTGGTGATAATTACGATTTACGACACAACGACAACGCTCGTTCGTGCGGTGTCACTTTTCACTATTGACTATTAGGTGTCACCTAGCGAGTATTGGAGGTGGTCCAAAGTAACCTGTCTTCGTCGTTTGTTGCCTGATTGCGTTAAGTACCAAAAGTTTCAGAGGGACTGTGAGTTTTCATCAGGTTTCTCGGAATGGACAAAGTCGAAATTGCTACCAAAAAGTCTTCCAGTTTGGGTACGTGTCCACCTACCTAGTATTCGAACAGATATGATTAGAAATTCTTGTTTGTAATGCTTGTACTTTATGATTTCCAGTAAACTGTATTCGTTTACATACTCTGTCAATCATTATAATTTTGGAGGCTCATTCCATTTTTTTTAATGCTCCTGAAATACCTAGGATCTAAAAAATTATTAATTCTTTATGTCACGATTCTTAATTCTATATTATTCTAAATTTCTATTCAGTTTAAGAATATATTCATTCTTCAACATTGAACTACACCAGCGGTTCTCAAACTTTGCTCAGCGAGTACATCTGAATTAAGTACATATTATATTATTCTTCGTTAAATTGTTATAAGTTACATTTATATCGTATAAAGTTTGTATATAAACAATTTATTGATCCATAACTGCGGAGTTGTAAAATTGGTATTTCAAGTTTTTGGGGCTCCGTGAATTTTTTTTAGCATATCGAAAAAAAGTTTGAAAATCGCTAAACTACACAACTGTGGTAGTAATTAATTTGCCAGTGACTACAATAATCTTTAACTGTATAAGTCAGTTGGATTTTATGTGTTATACTAGGGTATAATACAATCTTAATTTTTCATGATACCTAGAAAATTTTTTTTTGTTATTAATTAAATAAGTTTTTATATTTGTATGATTTAAATGATACACACAATTAATGTATTAAATAAGTTTTTATTGCCAACAAAATTAGCATTAATTTTAATTAGTCAATAAGTTTATATATATTAGTCTTTCCAACTATTATCATCTCATATGGTCATATACTTAGTGGCCATTTTGTCTTAATATAATATAATGTTTTTAAATAAGTTTATTCGTAATACAATAGATAACAATAGGTAATTTGATTGTGATTAAATTACTTTATTTCTTGCTTATGTACTACAAATATAATAATTGAAATGTTTCATGTATAATATAAAATCAATTGTTAATACATATCATTTTTCAAAGAATAAGATGTTTAAATAATTTTATCACATACATTTCTTTTTCTTCACTGTCTATTTAAATTATTTGTAGATTTTGGCAATGTTCCCAAACTTCATCATCTATGTCTAGAAATAAATTTAATAAATTTCTAATGTATAGAAACTAAAAATTATTTATTTAGCTAAATAATTTTCAAATTTCTGAACTATAATATATATTACAGATGTTATATATTATTATTTATTGTTTACTGTCTATACTCTGTTGGTAGTTGAATAGATTTATAATCAAACGTTATTTAAAAATGTTTTGTACAAGATACCTAAATATTAATCTTGAAGATAAAGACTTGGAATAAGAAGTTTTACTCTTTTTCACATTATGAATGTAATTAGGTAGTTAAATAAATCACTCCAATATGAATTTCAATGCTATATTTGAATGAAAAAAAATACTTTTTAGTATTTACTTAATTATTCCTATAAATGATTATAATTTTTTTTTTTTTTTTAGGAACTTTATGGGATTTTATCCTTATAGAATTTAATCGCGGCTATTCTTTAGAAAATGATGAAAAAGAATTTTCAGATAGGAGAGAAAAAATTTATACTTTCATGAAAGTACCGTTAGAAGTAGAACGATTTATCTTCTATGGCATTTGTCAGGTATGCAATTAATCTCAATAATTGTTTAAATTAAATATAGTGAATAATATATTACATAACTTATTTTGAAAATTACCTTGCAAGTTACAATCTATTATAAATTTAAAGTTAATTTGTTGTAATTTTAGTGTGCTGATTCATTCCTATTTGTTTATACATTTTTACCATTGCGAGTATTTGTAGCATTGAAATCATTAATTTGTAGTTCCTTATCAAAATTTAAGTAAGTATTTTACAAACTGTCAATCATTTGAAATTCATTGTTAATATTTTCTATTAGGGACAAACATGATAAAATACAATTAACTGCTGCGGAGATTTGCGATTTACTAAAGATGGCTGTATTAATAATATGTTTTATGATGTTAGTACCATTGGATACGTCAATGATATATCATTTAATTAAAAGCCAATCGGTTATTAAGTTGTATATATTTTTTAACATGTTAGAGGTAACTATCAAGTATATTTTAACTTTACATTTACTACATTTTATTTAAATAATAAAATATATTTTTTTAATTTTAGGTTGGAGACAAGTTATTATCATCATTCGGCCAAGACATTTTAGATGCATTATATTGGACCGCTACTGAACCTAATACTAGTCAACGTAAACATTTTGGTGTCTTACTACATTTTATTATTGCTGTGTTATATGTCTGTATCCTTTTAATTAATATTTAAGGTATTTAAATACAATAAAACTAGCTGTAATATAAGTCCTAAAGGATAAAACCAATTTTCCTCAATATATAATATTAGTGTCACATAGTATACTTGTATTATGTCAAACTACCATATTGAACGTTGCTATTAATTCAAGGCACAAGGCATTACTACCTATCATGATGTCTAATAATGTAATGGGTTTCCATATTTTATTGTAAATACAATATTGTACTTAAAAATAATTTTTTAATTGATACTAGTTTATAGAATTTAATGGAAGCGTGTTTAAAAAATTCAATGAAACAACTTTGTTCGAATTATCATGTAGTGATGTCCGTGAACGATTTCATCTATTCATATTATTGTTAATGGTTGTAGTACAGACACTTAAAGAATATCAATGGACTAGTGGTTAGTATTTATTTATTTCAAAACTAAACCAAATCAAATAATATTATATTGTATTATTTTTATTTTAAATTATGTGTTTGTCTGTAAAATAAATATAGATTCTGTTATTTTGATTATGTGTTTTCTGTTAAATTTAAAAAAAAATTTTATATTTTATAAATGGTTACAGAATCATTTGGCGAGTTAATGCTTAACTGCATGTATATTTTGATATCGGAAGTGATAATTGATTGGTTGAAACATGCATTCATTACTAAGTTTAATGAAATCAACTTGTCAGTCTACAATAACTATATATTGAACTTTGCTAAAGACACTGTACAATCATATTATAAAAAGGTAAACATTTATGGTTATTAATAATGTGCCTGGTTTGTGAATAAACTAAAAAAAAAAATTTTGTCTTACAGGCATTCAGTGATCACTCGGATGTAGTTGCAAGACGAATGGGTCTTATCCCAATTCCACTAGGAGTAGTTATAACTAAGGTTTTAATTAGATGTGTGCCTTTTGATGAGCTATTAATGTCTATAATTATTCTATTGTCTATATTTACTTGTCTATTCACATTTAAAATTGTTAATCTTGTATATATATTAGGAAGAGCCTCCAAGTTGACAGACCTTCACAAAACGGTATGTGAACATTTTAATTTACATCATATTTAATGAAATTATTAATTCACATGTATTATAGCTTATATGATTTTATTTTTAGCCTTTGTTAAAAAATAATTTCATCAAAAATGACATAGTGAATACTACAATAAGTCCACAAAACAAAGACAATAAACCGTCGCTATTGGTTGAAGTGCCGCCAATGGAACATATACCAATTATTATGAATAGTAATGTAAGTATGAAAAATAATTTTTTTAAAAGCTTATTATTTCATTAACAAGTTATAAAAATAAATTTCAATTTTTTTATGTGATTAATAGGTGGATACACCAATAATAGAAGACATTAAGAAATCAGATTTGTAACTTGGTGATTCTGATTCAAATTTAACCATGGCACTTAGTCCTAATATATTAAGTACAAAATCAAGTTGAACAATCATTGAAATATACAAGGCGATTCTTTTATTGAAATACACTTAATATTTCAAAATCTATTGATGTTTTCAAAAATATTTTTCTTACATCATATCTAGTTAAAATAAAACTTTTTTTAGGTAATTATACATTTTTAAGTTGTTACTTTTTTGAATGACAATACATTTTTAATTCTATAATCTGAAGCAGAATATTTCAATATTTACAAATTGAAATTCAGATGAGTTGTTGATGAGTAATAAGTATTTAAAGTTTAAGGGCCGTTCTTACAATGTCCGGTAAAGTGCTGGTTAACGTTAACCGACTGATAACAGATTTTATTACCGGCAGAATTCCGCCAGTTAAGTGTCCGTAAACTTTAACCGGACATTGTAAAAACGGCCCTAAGAGTGTATTGGAGAGTTACGGGAATACCCTGTAAAATGTTGGTTTATTATTTCACTTACCAATATTTAAAAATAAATTATATTATAACTATATGTATGTTTATAACTCATAACTACTTGTCCGAATTTCAATTTTTATGTAATGAAGTACAACAAAAAATAATCTCCTACAGAATTAAAAATTAAAAATGTGTATAAATAAAATTTATCATTCAATAAAGTAGACTTAAAAAATAAAAAAATTTTAAATGTTATTTTATTTTGGCTAAAAACTATGTAAAACAATTTTTTTCTTTACTTTAAAACTAATAGTTTTTGAAATGATGAATGATATTCGATAAAAGAATTGTCCAGTATATATAAAATTTTTTATATTTTCATATTATAGTATTCTATGTTAAACAAGACTAAAAAGGAATGTTATTATTTTTAAATTATTAATATTTTGATACATAATAGAACAATCTACTAATCTTGTAATTTGTGTAATATAAGTATAACATTGTTTTAATATGGTATCCTAAATTCTTATCAACTTACCATGTTACTATGCACATTAATTTGTTTTCATAATGTTATGTTTTATTGTAGAGGTGTGCCATAATATATTGATAGATTTAAATCAGGTGATTTTTGATGATTTGGTGATCATTGATGGGAAATTGTAGAGGAATGGGCTTATGATCAATTTTTTAAATAACCAATATAGTTTCAGTTGTGATTATGTCTTGGTCAGGGGCATACCATGCATTCATAGTAGACATTTTTTCAAACTATGAATCAGTTAGTCTGACTATCATTTTGATGATTTTTGTATTCCATATATAAATTGCATTTGTTAGCTATCTTTTAAATTCCACCTATTTTTGGCTTTTAAAAATCTATTTGTTTTATATACTGTAGATTGTGATATAAGATTTATACTCTTTGAAAATTATGTTTTGTTTTATATTGTAATAATTGTTTTACAAAAACAAAGAAAATTTTGAAAATTTCTGAAAGTCAATACACACAAATAAATCTAAAAAATAAAGTTAACTATAAAAAGAAAGATGATTATTCTTATTATTATATAACACAAAAATATGTAATTATCATTTTTCATGATGTTGACTAATGAATAGGGCTTGGAAGTTGGTGCATTTTGCATTTTTTTTTTTTTTGGAAATTTTTAGACAATGCTCTCCTGGCCAAAAATCTCTTCATTAGCATGTGAATCTGAATAACCAATTTTTATTTTGCCTTTTTTTTTAAACATTTTTACTGATTTCACACTAGTCTAGTCTAGTTCACTTCTTATAGTTTCATTTTTAAGGAAATTGTTGCCATTTTTATGTCATATTTCCATTTTTTTTTTTTTTTAGGTAATTTTTTATTGGTTTTAAGGTCATCAACTTCCTAGCCCTACTAATGAACTATAATTTATATGTATTTAAACCATTGACAACATGTCGGATAATAATAGAAGTGTAAGTTTTTTCACATTTTAAACACATTTAGATGAGATTTGGTTTATCTTTATTGGGTTACTACTTCTAATATACTGATAATAATATAATACATTAACTATGTATGCACAGCTTGCCGCAAAGTATCTACCAGAAAACTGATTATAAGCTACAATATGTCAACATACTTTATCAATTTATTCTTAAATATATATATTACATTTAAATTACTAGCCTAACTGAGAATTGAATTTGGGTCTTTTGAGAGTTGAAATACAAAAATAACTATATTATACAATAATATACACATACAAGCCAACCCCTTTCATTATTATGGTAACCTTTGATATCTACTTGGTTACTGAATAAATAAAACTCAGTCTCCACATTCGCTACATAAATGAGTAAACTGATTTTAACAAAAAATATACAAGTTTAACATTAATCTTTAAACAATAAATTATTGATAGCAAAACATGGTATGAAAAGAAACTTGATTACTACTAAGAAGTTTTTAAAAATAGTTAAATGTAAAAATTTACAGTTTTGACACAATCTACTTAAAAATGCTTCAATTGTTAGAAATTATATACATTTTTTTATAATCTATTTTAAATTATTTTAAATATTTAGTATAGCTAAAATAGTTAAGTATATAATATGTAGTTTAAATTGCATGATTGTATAGTGTATAAGTATTAACAATGTAAAATAAACAATAATTAATAATATATTTTAAATTTGTTGTTAATGCCAAAAAAAAAAAAAAACCTAAAAATAAAAAAGTTGTATAATTCAAATATGAGGTGGGTTTTCATGCACCTCATCATATTATCATAAATAATTCACCTTAAAAAAATTGATTGCATGATAGTTTATTCCAATACATATTTAACGAAACAATATTTATTATTGCAATTTATAACAGTACAATAAGTATTAAATATTATTACAAAAAAATTAGTCCAGTATAATAAAAAACCACTAGTAAAATAGGTTTATCCCACATTTTTTGTTTATTGTACATTATTTACTATATTCATTATATAATATTAATTATTACTTACTAAGTAAGAAAGGTTATCCATATTCTATATTAAATTTAGTTATTTAACTACCCAGAATATGAGCTCTTGTTTAATTGTTTCTGAAAAACCCATAAGGTTTTTGAAATCAACAGTGTTTTTCATACAATTTAAATTTAAAGTTTACCTATATTCTTTAAAATAAAAATTAACAAATGCTTAATTTTTTACTTCATCAGTATGTAACAATAAAATTTAAAAAGTTACATTATATAACGTTAAAAATTATTCAAGTTGGAAAGTGCTTGAGTGATTAGGTATTGCAAACAATATCATTTAAATAAAATATTTAGTCTGTATAGTCTGTTTTAGGTTTAGTAATTTAGTATATATTTTACAGTTTGTATAAACAAAATAAGTTTTGATTATAATCTTATTACCTAT
Organism: Aphis craccivora; assembly: GCA_009835225.1. Classification (NCBI taxonomy): domain Eukaryota; kingdom Metazoa; phylum Arthropoda; class Insecta; order Hemiptera; family Aphididae; genus Aphis; species Aphis craccivora. The sequence continues at coordinate 20,902 of VUJU01003145.1, read as the reverse complement.
ACAAAACAAATATATTAATTATAAAATGTGTTTTCTTTACAATTGACCTATAAATAAATTAGTTATTATCTATGCATCTCATTCAAATTATTTATACAAGTTCCTAATTTATGAAATGCAAATTTAGTCTACTTATGATTGTGTATGATATAAAATACTCTTATTATTTATTATTATAAAGAAATTTTTTATTACATAAAAGTATTGCAATTTAAAAATATTTGTACATACCTACATACAATTATTTACGTGTAATAATTATTAATTTTAAACAGAATTGAAATGTTAATTAATGTTGCTTAGCAAACAAATCTGTTACCTATTTTAGTTTTACTTAAATTCCACATGAATATTTAATAACACTAATTCATTTAGTTTATTTAATTTACTTAGAGGCCAGGTCAGAAATTAAAGGTAAATACTAAAATATTAATACAAATTTTATTTAAATTTTTTGAAAATAAAGATCATTATAATTATTATAAAAACAATATAATATTCTGCCATTGTCATTCTCAAATTTAATTTAATTTGTTTTAAAATGGAAAAAGATCTCTCACTTATAGATCTTATTAGGTACTTTTATTATAGTTAGAATTTCACAGTTGATGTATGTTTGGAAAATATTTTACAAAAAGTTTTTTTTCAAAATTAATCTTTAAGATTTTACTCGTACAAAAAGTGAAGTAGGTAGTAACATTGATTATACATAGTATAATATTATATTTTTCTATGTATAATCGATGGTGGTAGGTACTACGGCTGATAGAAAAATAAACTAACGAATTTAAACAATTAGTCACTATAGTAGTAGGTATATTATTTTTTATAATACAGTTTTGGCGGAATAATTTACCTGGAAAAGTGTATCTATATAAATTATTATCATAATTTTTCAATTCCCAAAGGCACGTAACAAGAAATAATAATTTTAATTTAGTGAGTAGGTGGTAAAGTACATTTTTGTTCTATTGATTGTTGACTACAATTGTTTTCAAAAAGGTTAATGACCGTTGGTTTTAACCAAATTTATTACCTATTTTATAATATTCAGTAATCAGTAAACTACTTAGCTGTTATTGAAACAATTCCGTAAATTTTGATAAAACTTCGATCGAGTAACTGTTCTATTATTTAGTCTTACGTTTTTACAACTTTAGTTAGCGTTTTATAGCAAATACAAATACTGTAAATGACTTACAGTAGGTAGGTAAGTACTTCGGTACTTGGTCTTTGCTATAATGGACAGTACACAGCCCATGATAAATTAATTTATTATTATTTATTAATAATTAATTTATCATGTTCGGGTTATTAGTATGGGATAGGTACATTATTACGGAACTTTCAATTATTTGTAACCAATATTGATTATTGAAATCAAAATAAATTAAAAAATTTCATAGTGAAATAGAGAAATCATTAGTGTAATCGTATCAATTGTATTATTAATTTACACATTTTTAAACGATTTAAGTATAGTTGCAGATGTCTAGGATACCTATCGAATATTTATAAATCGGTTATCGAATAATATTATTGCACAGAATATAATAACTCCTTATGAAACCTATTTACAAATCAATAATCAACTTTTAGCGTTTAAGTCACTACCTAGTCGTTAAAGTTACAGCATCCAGTTTTTTATATAGTAGGTACCTACCTACCATAGAGTAATATTACCTACCTACCTACCTATATAGGTAATATCTGTGATTCTGTGATAATATGTTCATTGTTTATAGTTGCTATATACGGTGTCTATGTCCTTTACTCAAATGCATATAGCATATTTCGTTGAATGTACCTATTTAAAGTTGTTTACTTACCTAAATGAATTAATATTATCTATATTATATTATAGGTAATATTAAAAACAGAACTTCATTATTGATAACGTCATTCAAGTACCTATTGGGTAAGTTCTTACTTAGTAGTTAATACCCACATTTCAATATTTAAGCTCAATGATTAGTTAGGTAGGTACCTACTTAATTCCTAATTAGGTTGTATAGGTAGTAGGTAGGTAGTTAAATAACAATATATCTATATTTATATATACGTGTATTTTCTGCCATTTGGCATTTGTAAACCTGTAATACATGATAAAATCATGTTTGGTTATTTTTTATCAGGATTTATAGTAGGTAATATCTACCGTATTATTTCTATAAAATAATGCTTTAAAATTTAGTACGAGATTCTTCATAGTTTTTGTTCATTTACCAATTAAAATACCTACCCAATATTAAAAATAGTACCTAGTATAGGTACTCTATTCTGTCCATGTTAAAATTTTTAGGTATTGCATATTTCTGCATAGTGGGTAATTATTTCCCTTCAGTTTTCGTATTTTTGTTGTAGCTAATTCAAAAACAAATAATTGTAGATACCTACATGCGATTTTTACAATATTTTCAAATTCATTTTTAATATATTATTGTATATAGAATACGATCAAAACATTCGACTCTTTTTGAGCTATTCATAGACATGATGAATTATCGATTTTTTTTATATAAATATCGATCAAAAATTAATTACTAAACCAAAATACTTGATTCTTGTAAATGAATACAAGATTTTACATTAATTATTCTTATATTTATATAAAAATATTTAAAATATATAGGTAAACATTTGTAGTATGCTTTTGAAGTTCATATTATTACACAATTTGTCAAAATCAAGAAATCTACAAACTACAAGTATTTTTAGTAAAAATTGTTACTATTTAAATGTATAAAATCTTAATTAATCTAAATTTTTGTAGCTAAAGTTTAATTCAATAAAATAAAATTTAATACAATATTCCTCATAAATATTTCATACTGTAATTAAAAATTCTTAAAATGTATAAAATTAATTTGTAAAGATATTTTAAGTTCATATTTTGACGAAATTACACATTGAAGCATTATAGACCTAACGATCTTAATTATTTTGTTATAATCTCAAAATATTATTCGTGCTGATTTAAAACTTTTACGTAGGTAGGTGCATTATATAGATATTTTAATACATGCAATGATAGTTTTATGATAATATAAAGATTACCAACTTTTAATTTTTAAGATAAGATTTTTCTTATTCACTATGAACCTACCTTCATAATATTTAAGATGTTTATACTAATAAGGTGTTGTACATTTAAAAATTGATCATAATAATATAATTTGGTACACAACTATAATAATTGAATATTAATGATAGGTATAATAAATGTAATGTTTTCTAAAAAAAAAAACAACAAAATATTGTAAAACCATTAGTATAATAATTAACTTTATTAGTAATTTCAAAAAACAAATCATAATATTAAATATCTGTAGTGAATTTAGAATAACAGACAGCCTCAGCTCAGAATTGTTTTTGGAATACCAAATATACCATAATATATTATTAAATTAAAATTAAAATTTAACATATCCATTGTACAGCAGAGTGGTATTCACTTGACTACCTTTTTTCCAAATATAATTAATAGGCATATTTCTCATACAACTTTCTACAGTAGGTAATAAAATTACTGTCAAGGGTGGTTTGGGAAACTCTATTTTTTCTCATACATTTGATTTTTAACTTAGGAATTACTTTATAAACAATATATATAAAATAAACAATATTAAAATTGGTAAAAGGTAAGCAGGTATAAAAAACAAAACAGATATCAACATTTTAATTTTGGTGCCATAAAAGCAGGATAATTATTATTGCAATATTGATTTAACTAGTACCTATAAGTAAATATTTTAAAGAAATTATCATTAGTGATATTCAGGTGCAAATTTAAGTACCTATAGGTAATACACACTAATAAGTAGTAACTCACTTCAAAATTCAAATTTTGTTGAAAAAGTCTTTTCCAAGAAACCATGAAAAATATTGTTATAAAACAGCGATTCTTAAACTTTGTTTTCGCTGAGCCCTTGATATGTTAAAAAAAATTCACAAAGCCTCAAAAACTTGAAATACCAATTTTACAACTTCAACGATTATGGATCAATAAATCGCTAATATACAAACTTCATACAATATAAATGTAATTTGTAACAATTTAACAACGAACAATATATGTAGGTACTTAATTCAGATGGAGCCCCCTAGATTAGTCTCACGGAGCATTAGGTCTTCACGGAGCACAGTTTGAGAACCGCTATTTTATAACAATATTTTTCATGGTTTCTTGGAAAAGACTTTTCCAACAAAATTTGAATTTTGAAGTGAGTTACTACTTATTAGTGTGTATTACCTATATATGTATACTTAAATTTGCACCTGAATATTGCTAATGATAATTTCTTTAAAATATTTACTTATAGGTACTAGTTAAATCAATATTTCAATAATAATTATCCTGCTTTTATGGCACCAAAATTAAAATGTTGATATCTGTTTTGTTTTTTATACCTGCTTACCCTACCTATTTTAATATTGTTTTATAAATATTTTTACAACCTTCTATTATGTATTGTTATTTAACTTTCAAATGCTAGAAGTTAATTTCTTTATGTTACTTATCATTGCTACCAATTCATTTGGTTATTAAAATTAACCAGCTCTTGATTTGTGAATTTGGGGAAATTAATTTCTGGACAATTATTAATTAAACTCTATTGATATAGTATACTATTAAGTACTTACAACAAAACATAGGATTTACTTATTCCCTAACTCCATTATACAAACCTAATTCAAGGTCTCCGATATAGTGTTACGGAATGTGT
>VUJU01003145.1:0-16125 GCA_009835225.1 Aphis craccivora | reverse complement strand
ATAAATTAATCTATAATACATTTAAATGATTTCAATTGTGTCTAAAAAGAATATCTTTTGACTATGAAAATATATTAAAAAATGGAGAATGAAAAATAAATTTAAAAATGCGTGTTTATTATTATTTAGTTGATGGTAAAGTTTTTGTCTAGGTTTTAAAATAAGTCAATTCAATGTAATATTTAAGCTATCAACATAAAATTAAAACAGTTGAAAGAAAATTTTGACATGTTAAGGTAGGTACTAAAATAAGATGGATATAACACATACTCCTGAAGAGTAATATATTAATATATGATAAAAAAAAATATTTTATATAATTTTGCTTGTGACAACTACTAACTACATATTTATAAATTCTATTACTATAGGTACATACATTTATATATTTTTTTTTTTTTTTTTTTAGAAAATAAGTAAATATGTGGCTAAAATTCAAAGTACTTTTATGGAAAAGTTTACAATTACGAAAAAGACATTGGTTGAGTACCATAATTGAAATAATAATACCATGTTTGTTATTTTTGTTAATTCATTATTTAAAGTTAACAATGTCAAATGATGCATCTGGACCAATGATTATAAACCAGACTATACCAAGTCCGATTTCTGAAGATGATTTATACAGTAATTTTATGACACGTTCGAGAAATTATTTTATTTTATATACTCCACAAACCAATGAAACAGAACAAATTATGAACATTGTAAAAACAAAATTGAAAATTTCAAATGATAATATTGGAACAGCTGTTAATGAATATGAAATAATAAAAAAATTTGAAAAAAAATTTAATAAGAGTCAACATGATTTAAGTCTCAGTGGATTTGGAATTGTTTTTGAAGAAACTATAAAATCCCATGTTTTGAAATACAAGATAAAAAGCACAAATAAATTATTGCAAACAGATTCTTTGTTTCCACCTAGTGAAACACCAGGACCTATGAACTCTGGTGATCAATATCTGCATTCGGGGTTTTTAGCGTTACAGTTGACCTTAGACAAAGCTTTTATTTTGTTGGGTGATCATAATAAAAGTGGTTTTAATATACATGATTATAATTTAGAAATTCAGTCGTATCCTTATGCAAATTACTTACTGGATTCATCATTTAATAATTTTTTTGATTTTTATTTCCCGCTATTCACTGTTTTAAGTTTTTTCTTAATGTGTTCCAATACAATCAAACGAGTTGTTGAAGAGAAAGATTCAGGTATAAAAGAACTAATGGCAATTATGGGTCTTAAACCATGGATGATATGGACAGGATGGATATTACATAACTTTTTTGTATATGCCATATCAATCACAGTTATCACTTATATTACTTGTTATCGAACAACTACTGGTCAAGAAAAGTTATTAAATTATACAAATCCATTATTATTTTGGATTTTTTTAATTATGTATATGATTGCTGGAGTATTTTTTTGTTTTGCAATTAGTAGTTTCTTCAATCGACCATTAATTGCTTTAGTTGTTGGCTCTACTATATGGTTATTTACTCACATTATACCTTTTTATATTATGAAACACTCTTCAAGTATTCTAATTCGAATATTATTGACATTACTTCCAAATTTTGCAATAGTTCATGTTTATAATGATATATCATCACTTGAAACTCAAGGAATAGGTCTTCAATTATCTACTTTATTTATTGCTGATAAAAGCGGAAAAAATTTTTCTGTTGGTTTCATTTTACTGATGTTAGTTGTTGAATGTTTATTTTATGGATTTCTTGCTTGGTATATGGACTCGGTCATGCCAGGACAATTTGGTGTTGCAAAACCATTTTATTTCTTGTTTAAATGGTCAAAAAGTAAGACTCAAAATAATGTAACAGTTCCCATCAGCAAACGCAACAGTAGATTTTTCGAAAAACCTTCAAATAATTATGAAGTTGGAATTAGTATTCAAAATGTACATAAACGTTTTGGAAATTTTTATGCTGTCAATGGAGTAAATTTGGACCTATATAAAGGGCAAATTACTGCTCTTTTAGGTCATAATGGTGCTGGAAAAACAACCACAATGTCAATTATAACAGGTAGGTAGTATTTTTTTTAAATATTATTATTATATAACTACATTAATTTAATTAAATTATCAAAGGGTTATTTTCTCCAACATATGGTACAGTAAATGTTAATGGGAATGATTTATTTACTAACATTGACAATTTTAGACAAAATCTTGGTTTATGCCCTCAACATAATTTACTTTTCTCTTATTTGACTACTCTGGATCATTTAATTTTTTTTGGAATGGTATGTATTAAATATTTACTCTATAATATTTTTAAGAACATTTTTAATATTTTTGTAATTTAATGAAGCTAAAAGGATCGCCATTAAAAAATGCAAAATCAGAGGGCTTACATTTACTTAAAGTTTTAAATATATTAGAAAAGAAAGATAAATTAGTAAAAAATCTCTCTGGAGGAATGAAACGAAAGGTGTCTCTTGCAATTGCATTAATTGGCAATCCCAAAGTAAATTTTTATTTTTATTTTGAAGATATGTAATATTTTAAATCTATAGTTATCTAACAAGAAATAACATTATTTGTTTTACAGATATTAATATTAGATGAACCAACATCTGGAATGGATCCTGAATCTCGAAGAGAAATGTGGGATTTACTGTTGGTATGAATATTTATTTACCTTTACATTTTATTTATTAGATTTTGATATGTATTGTTTTCATGATTAATAAGTTTAAAAAAAAAATGTCTCATTACCATAAACAATTTCAAACAATTTGCATTATGAAAATTACAAAGGACCTAGAAAAAAGTAATGCCATCTTTAAAATTAACATTACTAGAGCAAAGCATAATATATGGTTGCTATTTATCTCAATTTCATCAGAACTTTATTGCTATTCAATATTATATTATAATATCTGTATATATTTTTTTTAATCCTAGTCCATACATGATAAAATAACAAATTTTAAAAATTAGCTCCATGTATGTAATTCATTTATGTACCTACCTTGAAAAGCTAAAATTTAATCTATATTTTTTATACATTGACATAATATTAAGTTAATTTTTATATACCATTGAGATGCAAGTTGATTGTGTACTAACTTATATTATTCCATATTTTTATTCATTCTATGACAAACATTCAAAATAATTTTAATTTGTTTATATGTTTTTGATGTAATATACATTGAACTCCTCATAATGCTTACAGTCTACACAGTCTACTCTATAGGTATTACTCCACTTTATTCACATTTTCAAAAATGTTAACAGATTTTGAAAATTTAAATAATGACTTATGTTCAGTAGAAGAAGTGTCCAGTGTATACTGCTTTTTTATTAATTATAATCTTTTATTTTTTATGTTATCTATTCATTACGTATGTTATACCCTATTTTTTTGTACTTAATATTTGTACCAAATATGTGAAAAGGAATTATTATTATTAATATGCTTACTGATATGACATATTGTTCATAACATAAAATCTTACATTATAGACTTGTTAGTATACAAATAGCATTTATATAACAAAATTATTTATTACACATTTAGTGATTTCTTTAGATATTCTAAGTACTACAATTTATTTTAAATATAGCTCTTTATTTGATTTTATTCATCATTATAATTTGGTACCTATGATTATTTTTAATATTTTTATATTAATTATCAGGGTTGTGATTTTATAGCATTCGCATATTTCTTATGAGATGCTAAAAAAATAACAGAGTAAACTAAAAATATGTTTCATTATACAGAGAACACAAATTAAAAATTATATTTTTCATATTTTGTGATTTTTCAATTTTTAGTGCTTTTTTTTGGACTTTTTGAGAATTTTTGCTGTTTTACCTGTTTTTTAAATTAAAATCAGTCTTATTTTATGAAATTATATTTTACCAAAACGTGGTTTTAGATTTTTGTCAATCGAATAATCAAATAAATTGTAAATGTATAGATTAAGTAAATAGGCTGTTTACACTGATACAACACAATGATAATTAATATAATATAACATTGATAATATTATATAGATTATAGGTACCTATAATATTAAATTATTAAATAGACTATTTAGATGATTTCAAATAGGTATTTGGTTCTAATTTTTGTTATCTGCTTATTATGTGAGGACTTTTTTGTCGATTTCTACTGTTAGATTTCCTTTTTTGCATGATTTTAGTGCATATTTAGCAATATTTAAGGTCATATGATAGTGTATATTTATGCAATTTTAATTTTAAAGTGCTATAAAATCCCACCCCTGTTAATAATATTTTCAATATGTCTGAACTTGGGAAAAATAAAATATAATTATTGAATAAATATTTTTATTTATAATGTTTTATTATAATACACACTTGCACTATGCTTTTAATAACTATATATTTATATTTGTATTAGTCTTTCAGAGGAACAAGAACTATTTTGATAACGACACATTTTATGGAAGAAGCTGATGTCCTTGGTGATATGATTGCTATCATGGATCATGGAAAAGTTGTATGCTATGGCACTTCGTTGTTTTTAAAAAAAGCATATGGTAGGAAAAATGAAATAATTTTTATGTAGCAATATAATCTTACATTTTAAAAAAATGAACAGGAACTGGTTATAATTTGACTATTATAAAAGAAGAACCATTCGATGAGTCTAAAGTTATAGAAGCAATTAAAAAAATTATACCAGGAGCAGAAGTTCAAAGCTCGTTGGCTGCTCAAGTTATCATTAATTTACCTAATGAAAATAATGATCAATTTCCTGATGTATTTAAAGAATTAGAACTTAATAGAGAAAATTTTTCTATTAAAGGAATGGGTATATCTTGTACAACAATGGAAGAAGTATTTATTAAGTATTTTTTTTTTTAAGACAAATTATAAATGTTTAACACAATATATTAATTAATAATAAATAACTATCAATTAACAATGCATTTAAAATATGCATTAAATTGTAGCTTATTTAATTATTTGATTTAAATTATGTGATAACTTAGATAATAGTAAATAATGTTACTTACATCTAGCAGTAGTTTCTATCTATCATGGAGGTGACAAAATTGTGGCTCACGAGCCACATAATACGCTTATGATGGGCACCCTTAATCTATTAACCTATTTATATCATTTATCTATGAACATTCACCCAACATTATTGCAAGATACTTTGTTTTTTTTTTTTTGTGAATATTTAAATCGTTTTATTTTCAGAATTATTTATATTCTATAAATTAATTCTATATTTCTATTCATTATTTAATTTATATTTTCAATTTTCTAAAATATTAATATTCAATATTTTTCTTTTTATTTAAGTTTTTACAAATATATCAATAAAGCGTTAATCGAAAATTAACTCGGCGGTCATTGATAATTAAATTTACAAAAGTTATATCTTTATCTATATAATTATTAATTATAAATAGGTAAAATCAAAAAAAAAAAAAAATATGTAATAATAATTAAATATAAATAAATATAATTTAACATAGTTTATGTGACATAAATAAGACATTGTTGAGAAATTATTCTTTTTTACTTGCTATTTAAAAAAAAAATTGTGTTTTTACTTTAGAGCTGAAACAAAAATAACTCATGATGATGATACATCATCTATAAGCACATCAATAGATGGTGATAGTTATCAATTGATTATAACCAAAGGAATTGATTGTAATGTTGAACAAGTGACTAATTTAATTCAAGAGTATGTGCCTGATATTATTTTGTTAGACGATACGGAAATGCAAATTATATTTAATTTACCAGCTATTAAAAGAAATCAATTTGCTACACTATTTTCTGCCCTTGAATTTCAAAAAGAAAATTTTCATATGGAAAATGTTAAAATAACTAACTCAACATCAGGCGATATCTATCCAAGGTAATTTTGACATTTTATGTCTTTGCTTTGGCACACAGAATCGATAAGCATTACGTTAAAAGTGTTACGTTACCCTGGTTACCTGGCTACCCCCGGTAACGGTTTCCAAAGACACAAAATGTGTGCTAAAATGAGGTGCTTCGTTGCAGACTCGTATTCTATATGAATTACAAATTTACCTTGCATACGTTTATTTTTTTAATATATTATTATCCCAGGGTTGGGATTTTATAGCAATTTCATATTTCTTATGAGATGCTTAAAAAATAACAGAGTAAGCTAAAAATGTGTTTCATGATACAGCGAAGTCAAATTAAAATTTTTATTTTGCATATTTTGTAACTTTTTAATTTTTAGTGTTTTTTTGGATTTTTTTTGATTTTTACTTGCTTTTGAATCAAAATCGGTCTCATTTTATAAAATTATATTTTAGCAAAACGTGATTTTAGGTTTTTGTCAATCGAATAATCAAAAAAATTCCATATGTATAGATTAAGTAAATAGGCCGATTACACTGATGCAACGCGCCAACGCCGTACAATTACAGCGATAATATGTAGGTATAGCTCATATATTATATGCAATTTTGAAGGCTATAAAATCTTAACCCTGATTATCACATAAAACTTAATATTAATTCATATCCTTATCAAATATATAAACCTTAATATAGGGTAGATCATAGACTTATAATATATAGACCGCGCATTACGCTCGTTTTGTGTAGAATACCTTGAAACCAACATAATATGTGCAAGAGAGATCATATACATGATAATGTATATGAGAGAGAAAGACTCTGGCATTATTTTTTCAAAGAGTTTTTAAGCAATTTGCCCATTGATAACAATGTCCAATTATAATATAAATTCTTATAATTTCCCTGAAAAAGTTATGTCTGAATCTGTCTCTCTCGCACATATTTTGGCTTCAATATATTTGATTTAATATATATTAATACATCAATGCGCGGTCTATATATTATAAGTCTATGGGATAGAATCTATCATGTAGTTCTCAACCTTTTTTGGTTCACGGCACACTATTATACATAAAAATTTTCACGGCATACTCAAGCACTTGACAACCACAACAACTTCGGCAACTTCACCGAAAACCCTGTTTTCAATATTTAATAACATTTCTCGCGGCACACCTAGACAATCTCGCGATACACTACTGTACCGCGACACACCGGTTGAGAACCACTGGGATAGATAGTAAAAATAACTTGATATTGAATTAACTAAATTTTAGTTATTAATGTTATTATTATTCACCAATCACATATTACCTATACTGGCTATACCTATTGGCTATTATGATTAATGGTTGAATTTTGTTATTTAGAAAGTATAAGTTATTTTTTACCATAATTTATTCCTATTTATAGATTTGTTTTAGATAATCTATATACTTATCACTTAAGATTTTTAAGACCTCTGCAAATTATTTTTTTAAATTTTAGTTTGGTCCAATCTGGGAATGATGGTGATGAATCAAAACAACCATCTAATAATAATGATGCATCAAAACAACCATCTAATAATAATTATGCATCAAAACAACCATCTAATAATGATATTACACAAAGTAAATATTCTAAAATTATTATTTATTATTGGCATACTGTTGGTAGCTTATCCTAAGTTTCACTCTTTAAATTGCTTTAAATTATAATAATAATTCAATTTTGTATTTTGTACCTATTAATAATCGATTTATTTGATTATTTATATAATAATTAAATTGTATTGATAGTTTTAGATAAAGTATTGTAGGTATGTGTTCGCTTTTTAATATTTTAAATTACTACCTAAAATAGTTAAATTCATACACAACTATAATATTCTCTCGTTTTTTATTTATAGTTGAGTATTTCTATAAGTGCTTACTCAGACACGAAACATGATACGTTTCTATCAGTATGTAGTTTTTACAATGAATGTATTATTTTTTAGCATTTAGGTCAGAGTATACAAGTGGAATCGATTTATTGAAAAATCAATTTAAAGTATTATTGGAAAAAAAAATCATTTATACATATAGGAGATGGCTTTTGTCATTACTGTTTGTGAGTTATAATAAAATTGTGTTTTTTTCTTTATGTTCATTAAAAAAAATTAATACCAATATTATTATTACAAATTATTGATAGTTATTAATACATACTTGTTGGTTATTTCCTTGTGTCATACCATATTTATCACATCACCACCAGGCAGCCATCCGTTATATTCTGACATTTTTTATTAATAATTAAAAGTAAAAATTTTTTGTTATATTGTAGGAGTCAACTGTCAAGTATATCATAAATGAGTTAGCCAAATTAAGTGAATATATTAAATTTGAATTCAATAGGTACCTAGGTATTAAATTATTAAGTTAATGCAGAATGCAGAAGCCTTCAGTAAAAATATATTTTTAAGAATAATATTTTAATTTATATTTATAAAAATCGTATTTATTATGATATTTTTAGTTGTAATTAACTTAAAAATCTATTAAGATATATTGATAAGTGATAACAATGTGAATAATGTTCGTCCTATATATAGCTTAAAATTAATCTAAATATTTTTTAAAATTCATTCACTCATTTTGTATAATAAATAATAATATACAATTCACATAATAGCTAAAAATTCTAAGTCCTTTTAATAATATTTTTTTAAATTATGGTAAAATAACTAAAATTGTTATGTTATACTTAAATATTTATTTAAATAATTGGGATATTATGTATTTTTGTTTTTTTTTTTTTTTGGTCACTCTAAAGGAAAACTTAAGTGATTTAAGTTTTTAAATTTTAGTTATTAATATTGAAAATGTTATTCATTTTTATTTAAAAAATAATTTTCGAATTTTCTTGATTTTGTCAACATATTAACTTCATAGGTACACTTATAGAAAAAATTGTTTCTTTTTAGTTTCAATGTTTTTAAAATACTATGAGAACATCTTATGAGGAATTTTATGTTAGTTTATCACACTTTGATTCAGCATAAGAATGTTATCAACATTAATAAAAAAAAGCCTACAAGTTCAGGGTACCACTTTGTTGTATATTAGGTGGAAATGGATCATTGTATAATGGATGTATTAAATTTGAATTCAATGATGAAAGAATCAACACATTTCACATGTTCATTAAGGTTTAAATAAAATTATACTCTGTCTAGAAAATGACAATACCTATAAATAAATAATAAAATATAATATATATATATGTATTGAGAATTTCAAATACACACTATTTTTGTTTTTGAATTATAAAAAAAATTGATTTTGCCAAACTTTGGTGTTTCCTGAATTTCCCAATTGTTAAGAAAAATAGTAACTGACAAATTTTTACTTTTAACCTCTTAAAGTATCAATTAGAATTAATTTCTCACTAAATCTACTTTTGAGTTACCTAAAGACTAACACATTTTTTTAGTATAAAAAATGTCTGAACAAAAAACAACTGTGGTTGCTAATACCAATACCTACTGTTAACTCTTTGCACAGAATCTAAAATACATAGTGCCTATATTGTTTATAATTAACTGTAGCATACTTAATAATTATTATTATTTTTATTATACTTATCAAACTCAATACAATTTGCATAAAAATGTTGATAAGGTATGTGGTGTAGAGGTGATAAATACTACAATATGACACACTTTCAAAGTGATAGCTAACAAGTAGTCAAGAAGGTAGCATTTAATAGGTAATTCATTATACAACCAATTATTCTTTCTAGGGAATTGGACCAATTCTGTTTGGCGTATTAGTTACAAAAACAACTAATTCTTTGATTAATGATCCTTCTGTTTCCAAAGGTTTAAATATATCATTAAGCACCTACGATAATAGTATTGTATATTACCGTGCTGGAGATAATTATCCTGAAAATTTGGAATCAACATTTGTAGCTATTTCTAAAAAAAATAAAGCTACTGTCAATGAAACTTCATCAGAAAACAATATTATTAATGGTAAGATTAATATAAAATAATATACTATTATTAGGGAATGGACTTTAATGTCTTTAAAAATAAAAAAAATGTCAAAATAAAAGTTTTATTTTTAAATTCTCTTATATATAAATCGAATTATATACTTTGAAAGCATTGGCCTATGCTATCCACTACAAAATGTATTTTTTATCAAAGTCCATTCCCTAATTATTATTAATATAATAAACCCATTACTCATATACAATATACATGGTATAAGTATGTATCTTAATTCATGATAAAATAAGTATAATTTAAATCTTTATTAGTGGATTTATTTCATAAGCCATTTTATTTCTCTAGCATATTAAACATATAAAATAAAACATTTAAAATTCAATTTTGTTCTTGTGTTATATCTGTTTTTTGTATTTACTTAATATAAACTATGGGTAAAACAAATTAATTGTATGATGGTTGGCAATACAATGTATACATTGTAGACATTAATAAGTCATTACTATATTTGTATGTGTCCACCAACCTCCAATTGTCACAATGGTTTTGTTACTAATGTTTCATGGTAAATTTTTAAATTATTTTAAAAATATTCCTAAAGTAACATATAAATTTCTAAACTTTTGTTTGTATTAAGTAAATTGAACAACCATACAAATAAAAATATAATTGGAAATCTAATAACTACTGATTTTAAATCATACCTAGTTTTAATTTAGTATATGATCAAAATATTTTTGACTTCTTTTGATTCTGCTATATTATCATAATTTAAATTTAATTCATACAATTATCATTATTGTTTCAAATAATTTTAGAACATAATATGTTCAATAATGTTTGCATAACATTATTATGCTGACTTATTAGTTTTTTAATGTCTATACTATAAATATTTAAGTTGTATTATTGCAATATTAATTTATTAAAATGAATATGACTAGTTCCATTTTAAATTACATTTCAATACAAAACTATACTAAATAAATCAATTGAATGTTATACAGAAGAGATATTGTACATTTTTAGAGTAATAAATATCATTTTCATTTATTTATTTATTTTTTATTTGTTTTATAGATTTATTAAAAATGTGCAAAGAAAATGTATTCAATTACAGAACAAATCTTATGATTGCTGGTGATTTTAATAGAACAAAATCAACTGTTTTGTATAATAATATAGCTATTCATACTCCAGCAATTGCAGTAAATCTTTATTCTAATGCTTTATTACAAAAATTATCTGGAAATTATGAATCATATATTTCAACTATTAATGAACCGATTTTAATTGGTCAAATGGTAAGGTAATTGTCTTAAGTTAAACAAACAAATATTACATTTTTTTTTTTTAGATTTTATGTGATCAATCACTTGGAACACTATTAGTATTTATATGGGTAATTATTTTCGTGCCTGGTTTAATATATTTAATAGGATATTTTATGGCATTACCATTAAATGAAAGAGTAAGTGGCATTAAACATTTGCAAATGATGACTAAACTTTCTCCAATCATGTATTGGATTACTTGTTTCATTTGGGACTATTTTTGTTACACAATTGTGATTTTATTAACAATGGCAGGTATATACTTAATGGATAAAAACGGTTTACTTACTGGTTCAAATGAAGTTTGTAAGTTTATCTACTACCTATAAAGTTTAAATTAAGGTTATTTAATGATGTTATTTAATATGATTTTTACAGGTGCTCTATTAACAATACTATTTCTTTATGGATGGAGTGTAATATTTTATGCATATGTTTATAGCTATTTAAAAAATACCCTAATCGGTTCCATGTTATTGTTCGTTGCAGTTAATTTTATAATTGGTATTTTATATGTTTACTTTTAATGATTTAGCATTTTTTAACAATTATATTAATTATTTATAATTCTAAGGTTTATTTGTCTACAGGAATGTTTTTTTGTATTGGCTTTTTCATGTTAAAAGAAGTAACAAGAGATAAAAATAACATGTGGAATATAATAAGGGTAATACTTTTAATTATTCCACATTTTTCATATTCAATGTGTATTTGTGGATTTATACAAATTACATGGGATAACAATATGTGTAAAATATGTAAATCATCTAATATGATTGAAATATGTGAAGGCAAGTATTTATGTTTTTTTATTTTATGTTAACTGTCATTATTTTTAATCGTATGCGTTAACATTTTAGATATTAATAGTTCTAAACCAAAAAGTTATTTTGTTTTTAAATCTGAAAAAAATCCAAATGGCATCCTCGAAGAAACTTTATTTTTATTTTTTAGTAGCATATTGTATATATCTATTTTATTATTATTTGATTATAAAATATTTAATCGATTATATCAGTATGCTTTTAACAAAATCATTGGCACTGGTGTTAGTTATAGAGATGTTAATGAAGATCCAGATGTTGGCAGTGAAAGAGATAGAGTTAATACAGCTAAAAATCATCCAAGTATCTTAATATCTTCTTAGAAACTTCTGTTGATAAATTACCAATAAATATTATTAAACTATATATTTATATTTTAGATAGTGCTTCATCATCATTATTGCTGGTCGATGATTTGGTTAAAAAGTTTAATTTTAAATTCACCGGTGTGAGAGGTATAAGTTTTGCCGTTTCCCCTGGTGAATGTTTTGGCTTACTTGGAGTAAATGGCGCAGGTAAAACAACTACATTCCGAATTTTAACTGGTGATATATTTCCTTCAAAAGGTGACGCTTCTATTCTGACTAATAAGTTGTACAAACTCAGCTCTAACATAAATCAGGTTAATAAAAAATTAGAATACAGTTTTAGGATTCAATTTTTTTTTATAAATTTATTATGCTACATAGTATGTTTCATTAATTGGTTATTGTCCTCAATTTGATGCAATAAATGATCAACTTACTGGAAGGGAAACTTTAAAACTAATGGCAATTTTAAGAGGTATATCGCCAACAACTGCCAAAAATCATGTTGATAAATGGATTAAACTTTTAGGTAGGTATATAAAATGCGGCAATGGTAGAACTTTTAGAAATTATAGTTATTGTCGTTATCATTTTTATAGGTTTTGAAGAATATCAAGATCGTCTCTGTGGAAAATATAGCGGTGGTAATAAGAGAAAATTAAACACTGCAATTGCATTAATTGGAGATCCTCCTGTTGTGTTTTTGGATGAACCCACTAGTGGAGTAGACCCTATGGCGAGACGTAATCTATGGAAATTATTAACTGCTAGTCAAAGAGATGGACAAGCCATTGTACTTACTTCCCATAGGTAAAAATATTGTGTATGCAAATATACAATATATATTGATTTTTAATTATTTGATTAATTTAAATAGTATGGATGAATGTGAAGCACTTTGTAACCGTTTGACAATAATGGTCGATGGTGTAATGAAATGTATTGGTAATATACAATATTTGAAAAATCGTTATGGACAAGGGTTTACAATAATGATAAAACTACGTAATATTGAAAATTTCAATGTTACTGAACTAAAGTTTGATATAGAACAACAGTTTGTTCCAGACATCATTTTAAAAGACGAACATAAAGTGAGATTGAGTTATTGCACTTTTGTTTTATTTAAGTGATTAAATTTTAGTTCAGTGGTCTATGCTAAAAAAATATTAATTATCTACAATTCATAGCAATCAACTTTTGTTAATTTCGACTTGATAATGTTATACGTATCAATAATAGTTAGGTATACATATAGGTACCTACTTATATAATATTATAGTACAGCTATATTATACTATATTATATTACAACTATTTTTAACATTTTAATCAAATTATAACCAATTCGTCTCTTCATAATACATAATATATTTTATAGCCGCCGAGCGACATATGCCACATAAATGTGTCAATTTATTATGTTAATAACTTTATACGTACGATTTCCACAATTAACTTTGTTCTGCTTTGTCAGTTTTAATACTTGGCTGATATTTTTTACTAAAATTAATTAAATAATTAACTTCAAATCGATTTTCAATGAAAACTTGTGTTTTATAATTATGTTCCTCGTAGTATTCAAAACAAGAATCTATTGCTGAATTTATTTCAAAATATGGCACTTTCGACTAAAATGTTTAGGAACTGTTGCTATAATTCATCAATACATATTTTAAAAAATATATTCGGATGAAATAAACTTTGTAGATTTGTGTAATCATAAAAAAAAAGTTTAGTCTAGTTGATTTTGTTTCATATTATGAGGAAGATAAATAATATCAAATTATTATGGAATAATAGTTTTTTCTAGATATTGTCTGCTATTTGTATTGATAATAAAATGTTATTTGTATTGCAGGGCTTATTGCATTATCACATTACTAACCCAAGTATACTACTATCTGAGATATTTAGTAAGATAAAAGCAATTAAAGAAAATTATATTGCAATTGAAGACTATACTGTTGGTGACACAACTCTTGAACAAGTATTCATTGCATTTGCAAAAAAACAAGCAGTCTTAATTAAAGATACATAATTTCTTGTTCATATTATTTATGCAAAATACATTACTCTTAAATTTACCTTGTTTGGGTCTCTTACTCGGAATTCCTTAACTTTCAAAATAAAATTAATTTATTAAATCAGGAATTATTTTTATTTTTATTATTATTACCTAATTCCCTAGGTATTTACCTAAATAATTAAGGTTATTAGTTCTTGTGTATTCTAACTAAATGAAATTGACATGATAAAATATGTTATAATATATAGGTAATCCCATTATTGAATGTAAATAATACATTTTTAGTATATTTTACTATTTACTAATGTTTCAAACTAGATTTTTATAGTCTTAAATAATTATGACATAAAAGACTATTAGAGATTGTTTTTATGTTTTGCGCTTTTTTATTATCAGACTCAATATGATGTAATCAATGTCTAATTTATAATTTTTTAACATTAAAACTAATGAATTTTTTTATTTATAATGATGAAGTGAAGTAAAATTATTATTTATCTGTATTTATAATTTTGTACTATTTATGTGATATCATTATCCAAGCTTTTGTATATAACCTATATTATTTTATCCTGTAGATCAGTGATTTCTAACCTTTTTGTCTTTTGGTACTACGGAGTACGGACCACTAAGAGAATTTTCGATGTCACTCACCACCTAAATTGTATACCTTATTTTTCTTATAAATAAGAATCAGTTTTTTCACACGTATTAGAATTTAGATTATGAATAAATAAATTGCAATGTTTATTATATATTACCAATTTACATCCTAATTAACGAACATATAGTCAATTTCTTCATATGACTAAAGTTTTCTATGTATTTGTTAATAGACAAAATAATGAGCAAATATTTTATTTGGACAGATTTAAATAACTGTAAATTAGTAGCGAAAATATTTATTTGAGGATTTAATGAGATTGTACATAATAGTGACACAGACCCCACATGTGTAACAGAATTACTAAAAAATTCTGTAACTAAACCACCTCAGTGTGATACTTATATCTCTGAAATCAAAACAGAAATGTCAAATGTGGATCCCTCATTTTTAAAAAATCATTGGTTTTTTTGTATGTGAAAAACCCACTACAATTACTATAATTTTTAATAAACAGTCTCTCACTCAAAAAAATAAAATTAAAAGTTCTGGGAAGTTATACTTGAAGTCTGTGTGTATTGCTTATACCTACATCAAAAGTTGTACTGAAAACGGAACAGATATTAAATCAAACATATTCCTCAGTTCCAGTAGACATATCTCTTTTGAACGATTCATGGTGCAATGTTTTCAACTTTTAAAATCAGCCCTTTCTCAAACCTATTCACTACGATGAAATAAAAAATATTAAATTTAATAAAGACGCGTTAATAAATAATCAATTCGATCAACAAGATATATTATTAAATTCACTCATTGTAGATAAAACGTATGAATTTATACACACAAACAAATATTTAGTTTCCATAATAATAATATTTTTAATATATTTTATAGCGAAATATTATTTAAATAAGAAAGCAAAAACATCAGATATAAAAAATATTACTTTAAGTTATAGTCCTGTAAATACTAAAAATTAATTTAGTAAAGGTTCTTAGTACGTATCTATGTTTTATATACCAAATATTATGTAATTTGTCATATAGGTACCATCCATAACATTTATATTATTTTTTTGGATGTGAATAATCAGTACCTATATCTATATGCATGTATTTTGTGTATCTTACTTTTTTCTTCACTTATATATTGTCTAAAAATTCTTGTATAAAA
>VUJU01003144.1:4996-19461 GCA_009835225.1 Aphis craccivora | reverse complement strand
ATGATTTTGAGTAGAGACGATGTGTCAGCCTCTATACGTATTTTCTAAGGATAGTTTATAATTTATGTATACTAAGTACTCTAGTGCCGGTTTGTATAATTAATCACTAAATATTTAATGAGTTTATAGTGAGCTAATGATTCTTTAAATGTGATTTAGTTGCCCATTATTTGACCGTTAAATTAATCAATTTTTATGCAACCTCCTGGTATTAAAACAGAAGTCTGAAAATATTTTTCACAAGTTCCAAATATTATTATGATAAATCTGTAATAATAATATACAAAATATTATCATTATTAACTTAAATCAATACTAACGTATAAAAAAACTGTATAAATAAGTCCGTGGTATAAATAACATAAAATTAGTCTAAATATTTTGAAAATGTCATTATATATAGAAAATAAAGACATTAAGTCAAAAAAATGTCTAGACCCTGAAATCGATATTTTTTTAATTATAATAAAATTAACTTAAATTGTTAAAAAAAATGAATCCAATTAATTGATATTTAAAACACGATTTTAAAAGTTGCATTGAAACTTTAATTGAGATTTTCAAAAACAAAATGTCCTCTGTAAGAAAACTATACAATATAAATTATTACGTGGTTTCATACTTTCATACATGAAGAAACAGAATATAGTGAAGAGTCTTTTACACGAACAAAAAAAAAACCGCTCACTGGAGATACACTTAACAAGTATATCATTATTTTTCCTCAGTACTGTTTTTATATGAAATTGTTGTTAAAAAAAAGTAATACAAAGACTTAACTAGAAAAAATTTAATTTACTTGAAATAAGACACAAAATTTATTTTTAATTACAGTGGAATCTTTAAATATATAAAAAAAGTTACGACAGTAAAAACTAATAAACATAAGCTTATTAATAAAAAAAATTGATACATTCTCCACAATATAGAAAAACATTGAATCACATAATATGTTTTTGGTGATCGAAACTGTAACGCGAAATAGTTAATAAAATTATCGATAAAATCGAATAATGATTAATTGAAATAACTAAATACTGATGTTATTGTTTGATTGCTATGGCAACCGTAACGGTTAGATATATCCAGCTAAATAACATATAATATGCTGGTATAATAAAAGAATTTCCCGTAATAAAATACTAGTCTCGATCTAAATTTTAAAAACCACCCTCACATAAATTTATTAATTTTTTGACACACTTTTTTCATAAGGTATAACTACCGTGTAAATTTATGAAAAAGTGAATAAAAATAACAAATACATTCGATTTCTGACCTATAGAAAAGAATATTTATATTTTTCTAGCTCTAATTAATGTCAAAAAAAAAAAAGATAAAAATAATATTGAAAAATCAACTACTATTTTAAAACCACTAGTTTCTTGATTAGTTGTTAAAATACTAAAATCGTATAATGTAAAAATGATGGAGTATAGCACTTTAAAATTTACATGATGTACATTATAAAATACATAAGTACATACCAATTACATTCAATGTTGTTAAATTTCCATTCCTAAATTTATACAAAATTTAAAACTAATTCTATTTAATTTTTAATAACTTGAAAATTATTTTTAAAAATTACACTGTATCGCCATTAAAATTATAAAACCAACTCTGTGAGTAAGAAAATGTGAACAGTTATATTATTAATTACTTTAATGATGAGTTATCATACCTTTAGGTTCGATAATTGGCGATAGAAAGCTTATCAATTTTTAGGTTGGCGGGGGGTGGATTTGTAACGAGGCCACTGGAAAAATAACATATAAATGATACACAGCGAGCCCCATTACAGCTTATCACTTTCTATCGCCAATAGATCGATTCACTCTAAAATTTAAGATAACAACACAAAATGTATTCCGATGAACTCAAATTTAATGTTTGTAAAACAAAGACAACACAAAGAGATGTGACATACTCTTAAAAATATATACACGTTTATACTAATTTTATTAAGTAGAGTAAAAACCTAAATAATTAAGTGATCATTGCTTATGTAAAAATGGGATAAATTTGCATATAAATGAATTTGTATCCAATTAAATATTGCATTACCTATTTAAACTTATTGAGGACAAATTTATGAGAACATTATTTTTTATACATTCTAAGACTAATAATTGATAGCCCAAATTATTTTAAACTTAATATTTAATAAAAAGTAAATAAACAATAGTGATTTAATTACCTCTAGTTTGTGGATGATTCATTAAAATAGCTAATGGACACTCGTCATCATCAAGTATATATTCCCTATTATTGTTGTTGAGTATTTCTTTATTTTCTGAAACTCCGTTGTTCAATCCAGAGTTATTTTCATTCAATGTGATTGCATTGTTTACCTAAGTTAAATTATAATTAAACATTAGTCGAATAATGTATACATATAATTGAAAAAATTTTACCTGAACAAGACAAAAATTATGAGGATCCACTTTATCTAGACCATATTTAGCTAACATTTCTTTAACAACTTGTTGGGCAGTATCTCTAATGGATAATAATAGAGTTTTATATGGCACATCTCTACAGAGGGATTCACCATAAATTTTGAGAGTACCACCTGTATCAGGGCCACCATCTTTACTTCTAAATGCTTGTAATTTTCTTTCTAATTTTTGTTGACGTCGGCGTCGCATAACTGCTTCTGGATTAGAGATTGATCGAGTGAAACTTGTTTCTGGTAACTCTAAAATAAATTAATGATACATTAATTTTGGTCTTAAAATTAATATAGTAAATTAAAAATATATAAATATGTTACAAAATATTATCTAACACACATTTACATTAAATAATTTTCAGAATCCTTTTTACACAATAACATACTTTTTCTTTGTCATCAAAAAATCATTGCTTGATTACATACTAAACCAGAGAAATCACATAGGTACCAGTGTACCACTCAATTTTAAAAATCATCAATGAGAGTTAATTAAAAAGTTAAAGATTGTTTATTAATATGAATGTTATTTACATGAACTTTAATGTACAACCTACAGTGAAAATATAGAAAGACTATATTTGAAAGTTATACAAGTATGACAATGTATATATAAATAATAATAAATCCACAATAATAACAATAATTCAATTGTTATATATGTATTCCGATTAAAATATAGTAATTTATATTGCATGGGTATTTAAAAAGTCCATCACAACTTATTATTTAGTCAAAAAAAGAATTATGTTAAAAACCATTTATAACAAGACCTACAACAATCCTAATCCTAATTTAGAAGGAAAAATTCTGAATTAATGACCAATTCCTGAATAAATGTAAGAAAAATATTATGAATATGACCATTTTTGAAATTTAATACCTATAATTTATGCATTTGTGAAATAAAGATGTATGTAATGTTGAACATGCTATTTTATTTGATGTACTAATGCACAATCAGGTAATACTGTTATTAGATAAAATGGGATCAGTGGCAATAAGACTGAATAGTTTTTGTATAGGTAACTTAAATATACATTTATTATTTAAGATATGCATAATATTAACCACATCTGATTAATAAGAGATATTAATTACCAATGTAACATATTGTATTTATGTATTACTTATAAAAATATAATTATATTGTTTTAATTATTGTTAATTATATTATTTACATTATATATATTTGAAAACTGTAGATTTTAAGCATAAAATATGCATGAATATAAAATTTAAAAATAAAAAATAGTATATTCTTTATGAAAAAAAAAGAATGTTTAAGTATTTCATAAATAGAGTAAAATAACAACTCAAATGAAATATGTATATATATATATATATATATATAGATAACAAACTATTTAAACCAATATAAAACAATGAATACTATTAAATATTATAGATTTATAAATAACTTTTCTTAAACACATCTAAAAAAAAAAAAAAAATAGAAAGTCCACAAACATAAAAAAAGTTTATCAGTCTTTAAAAATCCATACTGCCTACAAAGAACCCCTTAAATATCATTACTATTGTCTGGTTCAACATTAATTATAAAATAAATAATATACATATATATATTATTTATTTTATACTAGACTTCAAGACTTCATTAATTATTGATTATTTTAATTTAAAAAATTAAATCAGTTTCACAATTAACATTTTATTACGATAAGAAATATTATGGACAACAGTAAAAGTATAATGTTTAATTATTGTTGTTTTTAATTTAATACTAAGATTAAAATATTATTATTTTTGGTTATATGTGGACAAGACTACATTAAAAATGTAAGCAATTAAAAATTACCTAAGTTTTCATTTGAAATATCAATTAACCTTTAATATTCTAGATATTTTGACTTAAAATCAATAGTCACAGTATTACAAATTCTATGTAAAGAATATTTCATATTTTATGTGAAAACGCATCTAACAAAAATTAATTTAATTGTTATCGAAGTTGAATAATTAAAAAAAAAAAAATGAATAATATTGCATAAAAATAATTTTATTTTACTTTAAATACCTAAGGCTAATATGATTAAATCGTATGATTATTATAATTATACCTGTGTATAGTTTTTCAGCAACGCCAGCATCATTTTCATCATTTGTGCTCAAACCATGACTTTTCGCGCGATTTAGTTTTTCTTGCTTTTTCAACTGTTTCTTTTCTCGTTTTGATAGCTTTCGCTTAAAACTTGATCCCGCTTCTTGAAACGTCCCGGCAGGCATCTTTAAAAAAAAAAAAAAAAAAAAAAAAAACAATAGTTCATTAAATATAATATTGTGCATATAATTATAAATTTATTGACCAATAAGTAGGTATAATACCAAATATTAAAATAAATAAATATTTACATTTGTTTTTTCATCTATTCGACGTAATAAAAATCTGCCTTCACGGTCGTCTTTGTGCCAGTTCAACTGTACTAATAATGGTTTTTCATCAACGCCGAGTTTTCTTTCATCTATACAAACAAAAAAAAAATTCAGATATGAACGGTTAAAAAATAAATGTTTAAATTTAATTTAGTAATAAGTAATAAAAATATTATATAAACATATAAAACAAATTAATTACCTCCATTTTCGTGTATTTCGTATAAAGCGTATTCTGGAACGGATAACATCCTCATATCAGGTCGAAATTTTTCAATAAGGGTTTCAATAACTGCCTGTGAAGTTGCATCAGATGCAACACGAATGCATTTGGTAGCAACTTTTTGGCCCGTACCAGGTTCTTGGAAGTAAAATCTCATTACACCGTGGAAAAGTAATTCCTAAAATTCAAAAATAAAATAGTTATTTGATGGGAAATTGTTAACATTTAATGTAAGAAGTTTTATGTCATTATATACCTATAATAGGTATGTGAGTAAATGTTACGAACACTAAAATGCGTCATCGCGGAATGCAGTGGTTCTCAATATTAAACAATGAATCATTACTGTGCAACATTACTCATATTACTATCATTACTAAGTTTAAAATGATATTTTAATAAACCACAATTATATTTACTCATTAATATTTTATTTTTATTTTTTAAATCGTGGAAATTTGTAAAATTATAAAAGTACATACATATAATACTTTTTCAACGCTATTTTAACTGGTGGGAGAAAATGACACTATACCTATTTGCTATTGTTTCAATGAATGCTACATTATTTTATGTACCTATACCTACTAAGACCACCTGCCTATATTTCCCACGGACAAACTTAAAGCGACAAAATACATTACCACCACACATAACACGCTACTATACTGACTATACTAATAACTAATAAGACTGCAATATTAGTAGTGTGTAATACAAAAAATTGCCATATTATACATAACTGTTATTAAAACATTAAGTCAAATAAATGTGTAGATGTTTATTGTTTGATATCATAATAAGTACAACAATTTTTTTTAATATTATAATTATATTGTAAGTTACGCGTTCATTATTTAGTCATAATTATAAACACTTTTTAATAACAACCATATCTTATTTAAATATTTTCAAAAAAAAATTTTATACATAATAATATATTGACTTAAGAATCTTATAATAAATGACCTCGTTAAAAATTAAACACTATTTTATGTATTATAGAACAATCATAAGTTATACTAAAACGAATAACAAAAATTGTATTTTATACTTTTACATATAATTATTATACTTGATAAGAATTATAAAGTCAAGTGTTTGCCTTTAACGATAAATAAAAAATATTAATAAAAATCCTATTCATCAGCAAATTCCAGTGATTATGAAATATAATTTACGTGGGTGTATTCAGTGGACAAACTTTACTTTAACACAATGCTATGGGTTCAGTTCCCAATACAACGATAAGTATTTATCAATGATTACTTACAATGAAATGTTTAACTGTGCAATTATTTTAATATTATTGAGATCGGATAAGTAATAATTAAATACAATACTGAACCACTATATTTCTTAAGATATATTATTTCAATGAGTAAATACGACTCGATTGACAATATAATAACTAATAAGAAGAAACTCTAACCATCAAACATTTCCTTATAAATTATCGAAATTATGCACACTAGAACCTCACTAAATACGCCATAGCACCTGTATGAAGCACTAGTACCCGATTATGAAAACTCTAACAAAATTTTAACTTTCTTAAAAATAACCAAACTTTATAACCTCATTTAGTTTATATTATGTCTTTTTTTCTTATCTTTTTTTGCTGTATTTCTTTTTCTACCCTGTATACATACTAGGATTAATCTTATTGTAATATTGTAAAATTCTACAAATGTAAGCTAATAACCTTAGTTGTAGAGGCTTTAATAATAATAAATAAACAAAACACATTAAAGAAAATAAAGTAAAAGTAATCATGTTTAAAAAATAAAATAATTATTTCGAATTAATTAATTAATAAGTTTAGTTTAGATTATTTATTTACATATTTACGATAGTAACATATTTGTAAATTAATATTATTATTTATTCATACAAATTATTACTAATAAAACTACATCTTTTTAATTTTTTTCATACAGTAAATTTGTTCGAAAAAAACAATTTATAATATGTATATTCTAACATTTTAGATTTCTTTGTACATTTAATAACCCAGATAAGCCATTTTACATTATACGATAAACTGCACAAAATACAGTAACACTTAGTATCTCGCACTTGTTGACACGTACCTAATTATTGCTTTCAAGTATTAAAGTATAGATATTTCATACGCCATATTAAGCTATTGATAAACAATCTAACCAAGTAACCAAGTATAGGTATTACATTATTTATAACAATTACGCAACCTTGCTAAACTTCGACGTAGAAGAATGCGACAAGGTTAGGGTGTACACAAATATGACATCAACAATACGTTTCATAGTAGGTATTATGAATTATATTTCATTTCTCTTTACTGTGTCTTCTACTACTATGCAATGTGACACATCATTGGAAATCAGAACATAGTACACAATGAATGTGTTCAATGAAATTTATATACATATTATGAGTGTGAGTGTGTACACCACACACACATACACAACCATGTTAAATCGGATGAATGACCTGAAACGTGAATAATATATAGAATGTCTCTTTCACCGTTGTATTTATCCATTGAAACTTCTCCGATAATAATTAACCGTGGACGTTCCGCGAGCAAATCCCGGTCATCTTCATGCCAACGTGGAATATAGTAGTAACATAAAAATAACTGGTTGACCAATGCGGTAGCGAATTAAAATCTTGATAATATAATATTTAAGTCTTAATATCTTTAATAATTCAATAAAAATAATAATATGTATGTATAATTCTCAAAATTAAAATATAATTTAATTAAATTTATTATTTAAAATGTAAAAATATTTTATTTATGCAAACTGTACAAGCATAATTTAAATGAAACAGATGTCCAACAACAATTTAATATACAGAAATTGATACATAATAATAACATTACCTACCCCATTGGCCCAATAATTTAAAATAGTACCTATAAAAACATGGTTTTGATGCGTTTGTATTTACTTTTTGGAAAAAAAATAAATTTAAGCATTACAGGCCACTGCGTCTAAAATAATTAATAGGTATTGTTTTACTTCTATACATCCACAAAAATAAATATTAATAAATCAAGTGATAATATCCCAGAGATATCCTTGGATCTCGGAGAGTGTATAGTCGTGATCAATCCTACTATAGATATTCCCGAGAACCTGTCAGTCAATTAGTAATCTTTTTTAGAAATTTGGAATGTATAAGTAATATAGTTTTTATGAATAAAACCAAGTGGAAAAACAATAAAATTCATGTTTTGTAAATCACATAATTTCTTACATTGCGGGTGGAAATTTAAGATTAATGTACCTACACCTACCTAAAAAAATAATAAATATTATATTATGCTATTAAATATAGCTTGAAATACATATAAACGTGTTCAGTTTCTACCAGTAGCGTAGCCAAGAGGGGGCTAAAGGAACTATAGCTCCCCCCACCCCAAATTGGCAGTGTTTTTTATAATATTGTTTTAAAATATTTAAATTTAAATAGGTGTGGAAATTATCTTACAAATTTTAATTATTTAATAAATATATTTCTTGTTATTATTACAGTGGTATAATAGAATATTTGAGTTAAAAAAAAGTAATATTAAAAGTGTTGGTTAATTTTTTTTTTGTTTTTGATTTTCAATAACCCAAGTTAAGTGTTTAGCCATCCCCATAAAAAATTCTGGCAACGCCTCTGGATTTTACTAATAGCATTCTAAATATTCTACATAACTAAATGCTTTATTGCTTTAATAATTGATTAATAATACAAACTTAAAACGTTATAAACTGATCTATGTAAACAATTTTCAAAATTGTTATTAAATTAAATATAATTTAAGATATATATTTGTAATATCTCTTACATTTTATATTTATTAATGATAATCATTCCTTTCATGGCGAAAATTCAATACCTAGCGTATTTGAGGAGGGCTATAAAAACGGCCGTAGCCATTTTCCTCCACTTTCCATTTTCCTCTTCCAATAAATAAATTAATAAAATCGTCAATAGTTAGTTATCAGAATGTTAAATTAAAAATAAAAGAACAAATCAAATATATAAAGTATACCTAATTATAATATAATAATACACCGTACGCACTGAATTTGGCAGGTGTGGCTAAAAAGAGAATTAATATTATAATAAAAAAGTACCTACGCACGTCGATAAAAATTCATCAATCAATAAATAAAATAATAAATTAGTTCATAATAAGGGAACGCAAAATGTGATCCTAGCCATAGGTATTCTATTTTTATAATACGGAACGCAACACTACAACACTGGCTAAAATATCTGAGGAAAACAAACATAATTTTATTCAAAAATAATGTGGAGGAAAATGGAAACCAACCTTTTTTTTGGAGGAAAATGAACAATGGAGGAAAATGGTATCTCGTTTTTGGAGGAAAATGGTTCCGCCCATAAAAACATTTACCTGGAGATAGTAAACTGCAGCAAAATTACACCATTTCTAAAAGTCAATAAGTATACTGCGGCAAAAGAGAACCAATAAGATAGGTACAGGTTAGGTACAAACTGCAGCTAGAGACTTTTTTTACTATGTTCGAGAGCTATGATAATAAATTTAATTCCATTATTAAGACAACTCACCTATTACGTGTTCCCACCAAATACGTTTTACCTAATTTTGTAATTTGAATTGATAAATAATAGTATAATTTACTTATATAGTTATATCTGCTATAACTGGTCAATTTATAGAATTATGTCAAAATAATGAATTGCTTATGGCATACGCATGATAATTTTATTATTTAGTAATGCTTTGATTTTTCAACTTTGGTTAAAAATTCTATCGAGGTCGACAATTTGGGTCACGATTGCTGGGATATTGAAATATATTAGGTGATTGATATGTTTATTGTTGCCAGTAAAACAAAAAATATAGCCTTTATATTATAATTATTTTATTTTTATATGACTAATATATTTACTATGTATTAATGATTTTTTTAGATTATAACTGAACAAGTTTGAACCTAAAAACTCTAAACAAATAAAAAAAATAAAAATAAACTATTGCATTTGAATTTCCTTTATAGTGTAACAGTCCAGAGGGACTTTTGTATAACCTCACCCAATTTGAAAAATTATCACAAATATGCCACTAACTCATAAAATTCTGACATATTAGTGTATCACTATTATCATTTATCATTGTATTATTATTAAGATATAAGTAGTAATAAAAAAAAAAAATGTCACGAGAAATTTGTATTTGCCAATGTGATTTTAATTTTAATAAAAAAAAACCTAAAATTTCGCAATTTACACATAAATACAATAAAATAAATAAATATTGAATCAAAACTTGAAAATATAATTACACATTTCAAATTATTGAACTCCGAAGTTAAAAATAGACCAAATATTTATTTTTAATTATCTTTAAGGAAATATAAATGGATATTCTGATGTATTTACATCATAATATTGTTTAGTAGAACGTTAGTAAAGCTTAATCATATATGTACTCGTATATATTAATGTATGTTTATTCATATAATTTTATCTCATATAAATGATAAAATATTAAACGAAAAATGTACCTTTATGGCTACAACGGTAAAATTTATATTTTATAATTAATTTGTCCACTTTAAATTGTATAATCTTCAGAATAAAAAATGTTAAAAATAATTCAAAAACTGAAGTTATTGAATAAAAATACCAAGATACCAAGATATTAGATAGATAAAGAGAGTAGATAATCTTTTTACAATGACATCGTATGTTAGCACAATTATTTTTAAATGATTGAATAAACAAACGTATTCAATAGACGTTACGCTCGAACTATTCACTATAACTACTCTTCTAAATCGTAAATGTATAATATTATAATAAATAATATGATAGGTATATTGATAGTTAAATAATTCTTAATCAAATTTAATAATTAAACTGCATAAAGCACTGATTGAATATATATAATGTATAAGCTTTGATTTAGACTTTAGAGTATAGACACTACTATTAAATTACGTATTATTAAGGTGTAAGATTTTTTTTTTATTATTATTATTATTAGAAATAAAAAATGCTTGTAAAGCACGTGCTATTCAAGAGGCCAGATGTCCGGTTTAAATAAGAACTCTCGTTGTACTGCAATATAAATAATTTACTTGAGAAGAACTACTTATACAATTAAGTTCTGCTTTACTGGTCTTAAAACAAATAAACGTACTGACATATATTTTTAGCTACATATTTTTCTTAATATACAATACCTCAAAACGCCAATAAATTTATACTGATCTATATATTTATATTCCTAAATTTTTAATTAAAAAAAATAATAATAAATAGTATATCTTTTGCCATTACC
Source organism: Aphis craccivora (assembly GCA_009835225.1). Lineage (NCBI taxonomy): Eukaryota > Metazoa > Arthropoda > Insecta > Hemiptera > Aphididae > Aphis > Aphis craccivora. Next base: position 8,070 of record VUJU01003144.1, on the reverse strand, counting down.
TGAATATAATTATACATATATTATATATTATAACCAAATTAAAACCATAACCATATTAGTTTACAACCGGATATATTATGGACAAAGAATTATTTTTATTTTTCAAGTATAATTACTAGTATTAAATCATTAACCGAAATTCATAAGTACTATACCTACCATCGATTATAAAATATAAATACGATGTATTATAATCTACGCATTAATAATTTTAAAAATATATATTTTTAATCTAAACATTACATTTTCGTGTTCAGATATATATTACAAGTAAGATTTGTATGCTACATTTATTTAAGTTAATTTTTGGATACCTGTAATAAATTAAAAAACATAATGAAGGGTGTTCTGCACCTTTGCACACCCTTTCCACTCTATCTGTTATTGTGGGTACTTATTCTCATGCATTAGACCGTAAAATGTATAAAATATATACTATATAGGACATAGGTAGATATATACACAAAACTTCAGCATACGATACAAAATACAAACATTACTTTTGAGTTTTGACTATATATTGTTTTTAAATACGTTTAACTAAAATAACAACAATTATTCTCGTCAACGATCTACTCTCACCAAAGTAAGATTCCAAGTGTTAAAATTGAAAAAAGATTAACTTGATATTTTAGTCTTAATAATACCCTGATTATTATAAATATAACTATGAAATTTGTATGTAAGTAATTTATTTAATTTACCTCATTTGGTTCAGAAAGTTCAAATAGATCCAGTCGATTAGCATTCCATTGTTGAATGACGCTCCTAAGAGCCTCCCGTTCTTCATGCCTTTTCATGGCCATAGTCATTTCAGGATTCATGGTAACCTAAAAAATTATTAAAGCTATTATATTTCACAGATAAAACAAAGGTGGGTACTGGGTACTATTTTGTATAAAACAAGGCATACGTATAATATGATCTTTATTATAAGGGCTTAAATCTCTTATTTTTTTTTTAGAATACATAACATATGTACACGTAGGCTATTGTGTAATAACATAAACCTATTAAGTACACGAAAATAATAATAATAAATATGCACGTATATTAAACAAAATACAAGCATTGTATATTTATGATTATGCAGGATGATATATAAATTAATATTGTAGTTATAGTTATGAATTATAATTTATTTTTTCAAAATAATATCTACCAACAACTTTAACAAACAAAAACCCCGATAAAATATCAACTAAACCAACGTATACAAATATAATAACGAGTCTAATTAAAAAATTGTATAAAATCGTTACTATTTTTATTATACAATTAACAGGTCTTTAACTCCTTTAAAATTTATGCTTTACACGGGACTTGTATACAGATCCCATTCAAGAATAATCGATTTTAAACAAAATTTAACAAGAAAATAAACAATAAATAAAATATCCAGAAATATATAAATCCAGAAATAGTACTTACAAGTTACATTATAGGTACAAGTAAAATAAATACTAGATTAATATTTGCATTTATTTTTTAACGATAATGTAAAATTAAAATTTGAAAATTACTTCATAAACTACCTACCTCTTAAGCCCTGATTTCCTACAATCACGCATCCGTGATCACGCAAATTTTAAAAATAAAATAATTTTAATTATTTATTTAAGCTTGAAAACATTTTTTATAATCTATATAATGATATTATTATTATTATATGAAATACAAAAGATTAAAAAATAATTCAATATCGATAATTACTTCAGATATTTTATAATACATTAAAAAATTAATGTCAGTTAACAATTTAAAAGTAGATGGCTTTTCAAGAACCTAGCAATGTAAAAAAATCATACTATATGTATACATAGCCTTAAAAAATCTTAACGGTTCTTTATTGGTGTGGCTAGAAACAAAACCCAGAACTCGAGGTATGCTATTATTGTCACGTCGTATTGTAACTTATTGAAGTGTTGAAAACCTGATCATACTTTGTTACCAAATTCCGGTACATTACTTATGTGCGGTGTGCACACATTATTGTGTTATGTCGCGTGTGACAAGAATCCCGATTGCTAAGAATTAAGAAACATCACAAAAAAACCTAAATAGGTATATATCAGATATTATATTATAGGTACCTAATATCAATATTATACTCGATATTCGATAATGTATAATATTATATATATACATATATATATTTTATTAAATATATGGAATATTTTAATAATAAAAAATATTATAGTTATAAGTGTTATAAGTTATAGCTTCACCAAAAATATTTTCTATGGTCATGTACTCATGTAGAAGGTAGTCAATTAACTATTTCAATACCTATATTGAATATTTTTTACTTATTATGTAAACTGTACTTTACGAAATTTAAAAAATAATCTTAAATCACAAAATTTTTTTAGGTAACTATAATAAACCATTATCCATTGTTGTATATTAAAATTTCCAATAAAAAACCTAGCTAAAAATACCATAACTATTAGTGTAGTATTTAAAATCAATGATAATAATATAAAAAAATATTAAATTATACATTGGAAAAGGTCTGTTTAAAAATGTAATATGTATTAATGGTTGTTTAAACATATTAGGTACCTAAGTTTAATATATTAAAACTATTTGCCACACCCGCATTTATTGTCTTCGTCTTACAAATGCGAAACATTAAAAAATGTACGCGTTCGGTTGTTAAATTCAAATTTAGTTTTGGTATTAGAATGAATTGGCCTATTAACTTAATCAATTAATTAACTTAATGACTTAAATTAAACATCATAGCCTGTGTTTTTTCATATTATAAATTAAAATTTTAAATATCAAAAAACATTAAACGATGATTTAAAAATAATAGTACAATATTATGTATCATAATACTAAGCAACTCTTTAAGCACGCTAATTAATATACAATATTATACTCAACAACCAACCGATATTGCAAGAAATTATATTCATATCAACTGTTTATAAATCAACAAAATAACAAACACGTTTCTTTTATGTAAATTCCAGGGCACAAAAATATCGTCGACAATAACAAAGCTGACTAATCAGTAAAACACCCTAACAACTATCCCTATACCAACTAAGCTTTTCGAACATGGA
>VUJU01003143.1:0-25453 GCA_009835225.1 Aphis craccivora | reverse complement strand
GATATAACTTCTATAAGATTCTGCAAAAATTTTTCCTGCTAAAAGCCACTCGTCTCGTGTTAACAGTTCTCCAACGCGATTATCGTTCTTCTCTGGTTGATAACGCGACTTTTCGAAAACAATTTTTACGATTTTCGTCGCATTTTTTTTTTACTTTTCCGAACTTTTTCCGCTCCGTTCCGATGCGCGTTCGCGAACAAGAGTGAATATTATGTAAAATATGCTATGAATTGGCGGATATTCCGAATGCACCTACGTTATTTTGAGAAACGTTAACAGTGTATTTTATAGTTGGATTTAAATTTATTAAAATACCTTTATGAATAACATGACAATAACATTTTATGATATAATTCTGTTGTCAACGTTGGGATATTATTTTAACATCATGTAAAGAGATTAATTTAGTGAACTCGAGTATTGTATTTGTATACTCCACCAAAAGTATTTCTGTGTTTGATTTATATTGAATATGGGTTACCTAGGTGAAACACAATATATTATGTATATGTATGTATATTTATAAATTTATAATACTACTGTAAAATAGTAAACACAATTAAATAGTGTACCTATAGTAATGTATGTATGTATTCAATATATATTAGTCGTATTATTATGAAATATTTATGTAACAGCCCACATAAAACGGTTATTGTTGAAAAATACACATTAAAATATAGACAATTAGGTAATAAGAATTACCAAGCTTCATTACCCACTAATTATTTAGTAAAACTGAGTTAGACGCAAAATTTGTCGCAGCACAGAACGATAGTATAGGCGTTAGGTTCCCATTCTAGAATAGGCAGGTTCAAATCCCGGGACCCGGCAGCGGTTTTCACCGTCGTTCCGACGGCAGCGCTTGAATTAGCATGGCCGCCTGATTTTTAAAAAAAATTTTGCATTTTTTTCTCAAGATTTTTCAATTGATTATTGAAAGTTTAAGCTATTTCTTTCTCTTAGACCGATAAACAAACACTTCTAAGTTTTTTTAATAATTATTCTATAAAGTATAATATACATATTATGTGCTTACACTTTACAGTACTACAACGCGCAAGGGAGTACATTTTTAACAACTGAACATTTTTAGATTTTGTTTTAAAGCTCATTATTCATTTTACCGATATACAATACTCTGTTTTCGATTCAGTATATTACATTAAAACATATAGTTTTTTTTTAAAAACATGTCTTCGACCATGGGTCGTGTTAAAGAGCACTGCAAAGCGTTTATATCGTACTGTATACTGTATTCGTTTACTCGGATGTATAATATTATAATATATTTTAGTTGAAACATAGTTTTGAAAAATTAACACAGTGTATTTTGTGATTTAATTATTAGATTAAATAAATTATTTTTGTATTTTATATTGTTTTATATATTAACATTTTTAACTATTACTTAATTATTAAAAATACAATATAATATATTATATTTTATAGTTTCTTACATATAAAAAACAACACCTGAATTTCGATATTAGGAGGTATGACAATTATGGATACTTTCGGATATCGATATACATCATATCATGACTGATGGCTAGACACTTCACTATCATTGTCAGAAAATATATTATATTTATTGGCTTACAAAAGAGCACCGGGTAAGCAACGAGACAATTTTTTCACCGGAAGATAACTGCTAGACTCTCATACAGCAATCAACTTTAACTATTTTTACGAACAAGCTTACCTACACCAGAAGTTCGACATCAGAAGGATTGCACTGTCGGACATCGATTTACATCATAATGATGACTGATAGCTAGACATTCAACTAGGCACTATTTTCGCTAAATACATTTTTTATACCTATACAAAAAGAACAGGGCATGGTATTACACCGGTTTAGGACTGATATCTAGACACTCAATTATCATTTATCGTATTTATTAATTTTTTATATAAAAAAAAGAACCAGGCATGCAAAGGTACCTACACGGTATCATATTGTCTATATACCTACTATATAATATATTGGTATTAAAAACTATTTAAAGCTTGAGTTTATACAACATTTTGATTTAATTTAGGTAGGTATCTACAACTATTCACACATCGTCCGCGATCCGACGCAGTAGGATTGCCTACGTGGTGGGTTTAATTACGGTTAATTAGATTTTTCCCAATGATAACTGACAACTTGAATGCTCATACGTTATTCGACTTTATACTTCTTATCCTATACAATACAACATTAGACTTTCGATGTCGAAGGAGCAGGGGGATTGCATTGTCAAATATAAATTTACATCATGACGTGATGATCGATAGCTAGACACTCAACTACAATTTTCAATAAATACAATTTTTTATACACAAAAAGAACTGGCACGCAACGGGGCACGGTATTACACCAGCTTAGGGCTAATAGCTAGACAATCAATAATTACCATTTTTCGTATTTATTTACTCGATTTTAGTACTTTTCCTACTTTTTTAGCGTAAGACTTCTTTTCTTAACACCTAATTACCATTTCAGACCGAATTCCCGGTAAAACGATTTTCACCCGACCCCCTCGAAGGCGCCGAAGATGGCTTCCACAAGCCCCGGAATCGAGTCATACCTAGTATTGTGAGTATAATACTATAATATAACTAAATATCTATGTAATAAATAAAAATTAATTTTTGAAGATATTTCTAAAAAAATTATAAGCCAACATTATTTGTCCTGTTTTTTTCTAAATTGTACGGCCACCCGAGGAGCGCACATACTAATTTGCCCTATAGCCTCTAGTCGAATTTCTTAAACAAGAAGTTTTCTAAATTCAAATCAAAATTTTGTGTACATTTTGGTTACATATCGGAAAACTCGATTACCTATTTAATAGGTACTTTGTAGTTTGTAGATACAAATTGTCAAAATACTAAACGCGGCAATAAAATAAAATAGGTATCTAACTATTAACTTTTTTAATACTTGATATTTAAAAAAAACCGTGAGGTTCTCTTCTAAAAATTGTTCTCTATAAATTTCATAATAGGTATTTTTACTCTAAAATCACGTTTTGATGCCGTTTTGTTTGTTTTCCGTGGACGTGAAGTTTTTAAGGCTGACAATAACTAGTGTAGTGTTCTCTCAAGTTCCTACGAAACTTTATTAAACGAATTTGAATAGTGCATTTTATTCATTAAAGTAATAAATAATAATATATTGTATTATCCTGATCCTCTATCTAGGGCAGCTCAACTAGCAGTGAAATTAACTCACAACAATAACAATATATTAAAAATTAACATATTATATACCTATTTAGTTTAACATAACAATGTTTGGACAACAAACTGAGATAAATAAGATTCTATTCTATAGATTTCTATTATTATCTATCTCAGTGGGACAATAAACTGATAACTGATATAGATAATAATAATATTATATAGATATAGATAAATATTATTATTTAAATTAAATACCTAAATACCTTAGATCATATACTATCAATTATCACCATAGGTTTTTTACATATAAGAGGTTTTTATAGTGGATAGAGCCACGGCTTTTTGTTGTCGACGAATCTCCGATTTAGGTGATCGGTGTGCGCATGTGTTATGTAACTCCTCGCTAAATTATCCATAGGTTACATAGGTTATCAATGGATACTGTGGAGCACGGTTTAAGATATACAGATATATAGGTATATCTTAAACCGTGCTGTGGAGTGTGGATAAATATGATAGGAGTTGCGTTGTTAGCGTTACGCGTGTGTAGATTTTAATCTATAAACCTTGACGCGTGCGAACATCGATTACCGAAATCGGTGACTCGTCGCTGATATCGCCATATCCACAACATTTTTTTGTATTGACGATTGACATAATACGCCGTGGCTCCATCCATAGCTTACGTTAGTATAACTAGTATAAGTTAAAATTAACACTAAAAATCAACGAAATAAAAAACAATTACATTTTGAAATTTTTGAGACAGAACCGAATACTAAATACGATATCGTATACCTACAGTGTTTGACAGTACTTACAAAATAATTTTCAAAATGTTATCTCATCGGCATTCGCCAGTCAAAATTCTGAACCGTCAAAGTGATAAATATATTTGTCAACGGGTAGTCGTCACGGGTGACCAGAGCAATGATTATGATGTCGACTAGCCGTCGATCGTTGTAAAAACCAGTGAGTATATTATTATAATTATTAGAAATTTGGATTTTTCGTATTAGTATTCCATGGGTTAGTTAATACATTTGTCTTGATTTACTTAGATGCTATTAAATCGGACCATGTATTAGCAACCGTTAATGGATGCTGTGAAGTAGAGACAGAAATATATGGTAAACATATTTTTATTGTATTGTTAGTTTTTGATAAATGATATTCTATCGCATATTATTCTATTATTTATTATTATAGGCCTTTAATAGTACCTTGCTCATATTATATTATCACACTCAGATGCGGACAGCACTGGGTATTTTTCCAACTGACAATGTTAAATTTTTTCCTCATTATTATTCTGTATTTTTAGGCCTAACGTTTTTAATACCTACATATTATTTTAGGATATCAGACCATGTAACAATATCATAGTATAGGTACTCGGAGAGTCTCAATAAATACTAACACCACTGACAATGAGGCCCAGCAACTACCACAGTAATTACAGAGACTTGATTATTTTTTATTGAACAGCATTACTTAGGTATATGTGATCAGCTATAAAATTAACTATAGGGACCTTTTTTTTAACTCAAATTAATTATAATTTGTTTTAGATGGAAAAGAAAAACAGCTGGGTAATTCCAGGATAATCCCAACAGCAGAAATCATGGAAATAACCTATCGAGCAGCACCAATAAACCAGTACACAAGCCAAACTACAAGGAAATCTAACGGCTAACACAGTGGAAAAAAGGACTGTGGCAATTAACAGAATATTATTATTATTTTTTTTATATAGAATTTAAGATTGGCCTTTCCATTTTATTTATAATATGTTCCTATTAGAATTTGCTAAAGCTTAAATACTTTATTTTATATTATAATAACATAAAAAATGCTCAATATTAATTTTGAATCGTTAATTAATCATTTAATTTTCATTTCGCACATTTAAAACTTTAACCAATAGTTTCGGAATTGAATTTTATAACTATATAATATCACAATTTACTAATGCTTAAAAACCTTATTTTATATCATACATTTTTTTCTCATTTTTTCTCATTATTCTGTATTTTTAGACCTAACATTTTTAATACCTTCATAATCGTTGTCTCAGTTCAAAACTGCAACAACTCCAAAACATCATTATTGAGAAACAACAGTTTTATACAATATTTTAGAATAATTTCATAATTTTTGTTTATTGATTCAAATTTTGAATGCACTTGTTACTTCTTATATAAGCTAAACCTAATTAAAATTATATAAATTTTAAGTTTCATTAATTTAGAAAGAGTACTTAAGCACATATATCAGTATTGAATCAAAATTCTACATTTTTAAAATAACTAGACATATTGTAATATTAAACTAAAATTTTAGTTAAATATATGCAACAACTAAAATTATTGCATTATTGAACTGAAAATTATACACATAAATTGACTAGGATAACTAGGGTAATAATAATAAAATAGGTGGGTGGTTTATAAATAATATAATTATTTTTAATTATTTAAAATTAAAATGGCATAATAATTTGTAGAAGCAAGTGCATAGCATAGTCTATGAAATAAAAAAATGAAAATGTATCTTTTTAATTATAAACAAATTTATAATTACATTTTATAATATAATATTATTATTATAATCATACACATTTTTGAATTAGTCACTTAGGTCATTCTCACTTTTTCAATTGATGCTGATTTTAAATTTTCATAAAATGCCCAATGACTTTTAGGAATTGCATTACAATGACAAGGATATAAATGATCTTTTTTCTTAGCATCACTTATTGTACTAAATTCTCTGATATTTCATTATTGTATAATTATCTTTTTCTATTTCAAAAACTTAGATAGAATTCTTCAACACTTTATCACGATCTTCATCGATATTATAATTATTACATAGGTCTGTTGATAGTTTTTTCAAATGATATAATTCATATTATTGTACTTCATTCACTATGTAAGCTTTGCCATTATTTTTGCACATTTGATCATACTCACCCATTGAGTCGGTTCATAAATTGGATCCCCTTTTGTATTCTTTGAGCATTGCTTTCTATTCATGCATGCATTGAATTTCCTTGATTTACAGTATGATCTACAGCAGAGATCTTCAACCTTTTTTTGCAGTGGGCCACATATTATTTTTCAAAAATCTTGCGGGCCGTATTCATAGTAAAAACATGTTTATTATACAAAAATTCAGTTTTAGTTAACCAATTTTTTTGAAATAGAAAATATACATGCTAAATTTCAAATGTGATCGCGGGCCGCATATTAAGACAGGGAGCGCGAGCCGCAGTTTGAAGAACCCTGATCTACAGTAAGAAACCTTAAAGCAACTGTTGGATTGTTCAGTCATAAACTCATAACACATTACATTTATATTGACACTTCAAATTTATTTTTGTTCTATCCTCCACAATTAACTCAGTAAAACACAATTTTTTCCATTGTTTATTTATTTATTTTTAAATTGATACATAGTGAAACATGATCATAGTTAGAAAGATATGGTAAAAATAATTTTATAGTATTGTTCGTTTTTGATAAATGATAATGTTAAATTTTTTCCTCATTATTATTCTGTATTTTTAGGCCTAATGTTTTTAATACCTACATATTATTTTAGGATATCAGACCACGTAACAATATTGTAGTATAGATACTCGGAGAGTCTCAAGAAATACTAATACCGCGGATAAAGAGGCGCAGTCACTACAGCCATAACAGCACAAACTATAAATTGTGGACTAAATTTTTCACATTAAGTTTTGATCGGAAAAAATAAGTGATCGCAAAATTTAATAAACAATCAGGAACTTGACTATTTTTTATTTAACAGCATTACTTAGGTATATATGATCAGCTATAAAATTAACTGCAGGGACCTTTTTTTTAACACAAATTAATCATAAACCTTTTAGATGGCATAAAAGAAACAGCTGTATAATTCCAGGACAATCTTAACAGCAGAAATCATAGACATAACCTATCGAGCAGCACCAATCCACTAGTACTCAAGCCATATTACAATAAAACCCAACACAGTGGGAAAAAGGATTGTGGCAATAAACAGAATATTTTCTTTTTTTGATATAGAACACGTAAGATTGGCCCTTCCATTTTATAATATTTGTTTTTTTTTATAATATGTTCCTATTAGAATTAAAACCCTATTTAGAATACTTTATTTTGTATCATAGTAACATCAAAAATACTCAATATTAATTTTGAATCGTTAATTAATTATTCAATTTTCATTTGGCACATTTGAAACTATAATCAGTAGTTTCAGAATTGAATCTTACAATTGTGTAATATTACTTTATACGAATCATTTCCATTGCAAAATTTGTTAATGCTTAAATACCTAATTTGATATCATACATTTTTTACTCGTTATTATTCTGTATTTTTAGTCCTAATGTTTTTAATACCTACATATTATTAAAGGATATCAGACCATGTTGCAATATTGTGATATACTTGGTAGGTATATTCTTGTGAACGCTATCGGTTTGTTTCACACATCGAGATCCATCTCGATGGTTTCACAAGATCAGTAGGCAGCAAAATGAGAACCACTGAATAATGTATCGAACTTGGGTGTCGAAAGACGTTACTACGTTGGTGAGTTGTGGCATCGCCGCCGAGGAGCCGATACTAGTGATACTACCAACTATCACATTATCACAACCAGTTGCAGTAATCACCGACGCCGGTCCCCGGCCGTCGTCACTGGCCGTACTCCCCACCACGAAACGGATAGCTCGTAACGCCGCACCGACACACCGACGCGGCGGCGCCCGACTGTAGCGCTTCATCTCTGCATAGCTAACTGCATTTTGTGTAGCGTCGTCGAACCGGTCCCCGGTCCGCCATTTGTAAGTGATCCGCTGTGCCGTGCCGTGCGACGTTGTTTGTTTGTCGATTCCTCCACTTTGGTATGTACTGTATTATTATTCTTCTTACTACAACTAAACCGACAATAAATCGTTTTTGAATTCAGTACGTCATTGATTGGCATAACATTAACAATAATATCAATTTGTAATACGCGTTAGGGCGAGCCACACTAGAGCGGGTTTTAAGCGCGTTTACTGCGTGAATACCGCGTGACAAAAAGGCACTCCATATAATGGAGCTCGACGTACTAGTGCGACAAAAACGCGCGTTACCTAACCTACCGCTGTATGATGCTGTTTAGCGTTTTTGTCGCACTAGTTTCGCGTGCTCTATTGAATGTAGTGTGTTTTCATCTAGCGTTTATTATATTATTTTACTGTTTTGTTCTCGTCCATTGACGTCAATATTGATTTTTCCGCTTGAAAACACGTGTTAGTATTAATTTTGTTTATTTTATCTGTTAACCATGCTAGGTTGGTCCCATTCTAGTAGTAGTTCAATTGATGTATAGTATAGAGTAGCCATGAAAGCTGTAGCGGAGGACAGTGACCGCGCACAGGACAAAAATAGCTGTTTCACATACAAAACTTGAGTGTTCAAATATCAACAGTTCGACCGTTGTTGATGAAGAAATAATAACAATTACTTGTAAGATACGCAACTGCTAATAGTACAAAATTCATGCATTGCAGTGACCGGTCTACAATCGAAAAACATGAGTAAAATGTGACATGGTCGACTATCCCATCAATGACAACATGAGCAAAACGCGTTATGGTAGACTATCCTACCGCCACAAAGGTTAGACTGGACTGGGAGATAAGTCGTGCTGTACGAATACTGGCTATCGGCGTTCGTATCTCTGTTATGCATGAAAAAAAAGTTTGCTACGACTGTCCGTCGATCAACACAGACCTAGAACAAGCCGACAACCATACCATGTTGAATACATCAGTTCTCGTCCAATCACGGAAATAAAGCGATCAGCACCATCATCGGCATCTAACCAGCATCACAAACGTCAACAATTCACCTGTGAGACCTGACCTGACCTGACCACTACTCACTAGGTATGTCATTATTAAAATAAATTAAATTCTTAAAAAAAAAAATTTTTATTAATTAAGTATTTTTTTTCCTCAATTCTATTAAAGCACATTATACATGTTTAATTACCTTAATGGAACAAATGCCGTTTAGCACCCACGCGATTTTTTCGATATGTGTTTTAAAGCACTGAACACAAAAGTCTTATTCCAAAATTCTCACAAATCATTATTTTGGAAGTTATACCAAAAAAAACTATAAAACATTAATTTTTTCAAAAATACGTGATATCTACAAAAAAAACATGAACATATAATAAAACAAATTAACACAATATTACAGTGACTGCGCGTGTATCGGCACTCGTCTCTACGCTCCTTGGCGCCGTCGCTTCGCTCCGCACAAATCAAAAATATCCCTCGATTTGTTATGCAAAACCACCTCATGTAGGTCACAGGGTAAAAACTAAATGTATTAAGGTATTTATAACTTTACCTTCAAACAATCGATAATTATAATAATCTTAATAATAACAAAATAAAATAACATAATTAATAATAGGCGATAATCCAATACGAAAACGTAGGAAAGCAAAGTATACAGCGTTTGGCGAATGCATGGGCGTAATAACGTAAAATCGTAACCTTTGGTAAGATATAACTTCCAAAATAATGATTTGCGAGAATTTTGGAATAAGACTTTTGTGTTCAGTGTTTTAAAACACACATTTTGGGGGGAAAAAAATCAAAAAAATCGCATGGGAACTAAACTGCATTTATACCCCCTTAATTAATAAATCAAAATACTGTATTGGTTGCTATAGGTACCTACATGAAAACCTTGTAAATTACTTTTATCAAATTGTGACTTGAATAAATATTTGACAATTATATATTGTTGGCTATTAGGTCAATTAATGTAGCCTTCAATAATAAAATTGTACTGGAAGCACTAAAATATAGTTTTTTTTTTTTATGATTTTGTTAATTAAAAAGTTTAATTTTTGTTTTTTAGATATTAAATATATAATAGGTAGATTATAAAGTAATGTTATTCTTACCAAAACTAAATACAATATGATATGGGTACAATGTATTCTCAATCATTTGATTTTGTAGTCTAGTATTGAAAATTGTTGCATCTAAATAATTTTTCATTTTTCATTATACCTACCAGTATCTTTTATTTTTTATTATACAATTTAAAATATTTTTATAATATTATATGAATATTTAAATAAAAATAGAACATGCTCTACCTAATTTAATTTTTTTTAAATACTACTTAAAATAACATGATTTAATTTTTTAATTAAACATATATGTAATTATAATATTTTTGTTGGAATTTTAATTTTTCTAGTACATTGAATATTGTTATACAGGTTGATTGTTTGGTTTTGGCGACATTTTTATAAAAAATTATATTTTTAAATATTTTTTATCCTTATAATTTTTTAAGTTTTTTACTTTTTTGAATGACAACATAGATTTATAATTTCATATTCCAAAGCAGAATAATTTTCTGAGTATTTCGAGACATAAAAATCGAATTTAGGGCGAGTAGTTTATGAGTTATACGTATTTAAAATTTAGACAAGCGGAGTAGTGTAGAGTGTAGTGGACAAACATTTTGTGGGGTAACCCTGTACCACTCCAATCCGCGCGAGATAATGAGTGTTTTACGCTTAATCAATCACCCTGTATTACTCCAAAGTATGTAGTTGATTAAACTCCTTGGCCTATAATAGTATGAATCATTGTGGCTTGATACATTTAGACAGTGATTTATGCTGTAATTGACTTAAATTAATTAAATAGTTCTAATTACTGTAACCCTCAAGCAGGCGCGGATCTGAGGGGGGGGGGCTAAGGGTCTCTAGCCCCTCCCTTCGGCCATATTTTAAGTTATATATAATGAAATTACTATAAAAAATATTATGGTTTTTTGTAAATTACGTAGCCCCCCCATTTGTGATTTCTAGATCTGCGCCTGCCCTCAAGAATATCTAAATATTATTATAAAACAATATAATTGGAATTCAAGACAAGTGATAATACTTAATTGTACTTGCTTATTGTTTATAAATATGAGAACAATATAAATTATAATAAATATTAAAAACATTACTTATAGTATGTAAAACTAATTGGAATTAAACTACAAATAAAAAATTGCATCTAAAGTCAGGTTACCATCCCTATCACCTCAGGAAATATTATTGAGATATTCATATTTAATACTTCTTCTAAAAATCCTGGTTCTGTAACAACAGAAGATGGATGAGGCAGGTTTAAATTAACATTTAATACTTACTGTCAATTATTTTATAAACAAACATAGTATATATTTTATTACCGGCCAAAGTTTTAAGTTCTAGGTGAGTAATTATGTAGCGTTTCATGTAGCATCAAAGCAAATTCTTTCATTTCTTTAGTGTATTATCATTATTACATTAGTTTTTGAATAAATCTAACACCATTCCTGTTATGAAAAGAAAGTACATAATATAGCAAAATTATTATAGTAGTAATTACTATAAGGCTGTACAAGAAATAAGTCAAGTTCTCAAGAGTCTTATCTTTAAAATTATAAGCAATAATAGATACTCTGTGGTTCATCCCCAAGATGTTTTCTGTTTTTTATTTTTTTTTTAAAAAGACTTCTAATTTTTCAATTTTTTTATTTTTTCTTAGTTTTTGCTAAAGTATTTTAATCTTATTTCTAAGAATTTCTTCATTTGGATAATAGGTGTTAGTTTGAATTTCTACACTCTTTAAATTATTAATTGGGAACATGTTGGCACATTTATTAATAAATCAATTGATCTACAGTTAGATCTGTATTATACATATAAAATAAATAGTTAGCAAATAAATTTAACATGATAAAGTGTCTAAAGTGCAGATTTGTATTTGCATATTTATTCTGTTTGATTGTATGTTATGCTAAGTGTGCATACAATTTTTTTCATGATATAACAATTTAAAAAATTAAACTTTTTTAGTGCATATTTTGACACTTTTCTATTATAAAATTTTAATTGCATATTTCAATGTTTTTTTTTTTTTTTTTAGATATCTTTGAAATATATTGGTACTATTGTCTATTATAATACAAGAAGAAAATATTATATTTTATAGTTTCGAATAATATCAAAATAAATTAATAGTAGGAATAAATAGTTTTTCCAAATATTTCCTTAGGACTTAGATCAATAACTGGGGAAATAATAAACATAATCTATGATAAAAAAATATCGGTTAAGACCATGATAGAAGATTGGTATTATTTCACTATTTTTCAAAAAATAATTTTTTATGCTAATTTTTATTTTTCACGCATATTTTAACATTTTAGTGCATATATTTATGCATATTTAAGATATTTTAGCGCATAGGTATTTGGTTTGTTTTTAATGCATTTAAATCCGTGCTGTATTTATGACAATATACCATTTCTACAAAAGTTCCTTAGTGTATTTGATTTCCTAAGAATTTTATTCGGTTTTTAAAGGTAGGATGGAAATTATGGGTAAATATTTATGGAACTGTATTGTCCTTTAATATTTATCTATGTGCTCCAGGTCTAATTTTAAAATCTTGTCCTGTAAAATGAACACTACATATCCGACTCCATTATTGACTTTCTTCAAATTTTTTTCGCTTTATAGCATTTATTCATTTTTCTATCAACTTATTCTTAGAATTGGGAAATATATAATTAAATAATTATGTAATTAAAATAGATATAGAATACATTTTTTTCATAAGAGTTTGAACGTTAATATTTTTAATTTTTTGAATGATTTTTAAGATGTTCAAATTTTTTTTACTGTACAATAAATATTGATTAATAATAATATACTGTCAAAAACCATTGATATGTTATTTAAAAGTTTAATATTTTTATGCCCGGTTGCATGAAAATGTTTATATTTATTACGTATTTTATTTTTATTGTTTTATTTAAAAATAAAACAGTTCTGTTAAATTGATAAATAAAAGACCAATAAACTGTTATCAGCTCGATAAATTATAGGTCTGAATTCGGATCTGGAAAATTTGTAAAACCATTTAAAAGATTCCTTATCATTAAATTTAAAATATGTTTTCACTTAATAGGTATTATTGTTATTTATTTAATTATTTTCAATTTTTTCAATAATAATTAATAATTTTATTAAATTCCATATTGTTTATTGTTTCAAAACATTTTAAATTTAAATAATTAAGTGTAATATTTTCGTCATCCTCATCTGATGATTCTGATAAGATATTATTATTCTTCAAATTTTAATAAATCTTCCAAGACCAAGGGATAGGTTAAATCCGTTGCAGGACTATGACGACTTGGACGTAAAAAAGTATAAAATATAATAGAAAAAGTGTAAATGTAACATAAATCACTCGGTCAAAAAAAAAAAAATTGAAAAAGTCAAAGCCATAGACAAGAACAAATGGGAAAACCATAGACGTATTAATATATCTATGGGGAAAACCTTGTATTACTGAATACCTGATAATCGGTTATAACCTGATTATTTGATACAATTTATACAAATTTCATGAAACGCAATTAGTTCTTTAACTTCCATTATTTTACTATCAATTTATTATCGGCCCAACAATTTACAGAACTGTTTTTTCATGTAACCGGGCATTACTATTTACTAATTGGTTATTATTACAACATAACTAACCAAAAGTAATGTATATTCTGTCCCACTTGATATCAGTTTGTGCACCCATATGAACACATGGAACAGGCATTTTAAATTTAATGAATTCTAAAGTATAATACATTAATAAATCTCAAACTTTTTATTGTACGACCCATTTTGAGAATTTTTTTAAATTCGGCGACCCACAATCTCAATGAATGACCTTTTTTAAATTTTTTCTTTTGGGAATCAGTTGCTTACAACAAAAAATATATATAAAGACAATTTTAATCATATACAATATTATTTTAATTTTTAATATAAAAATATAATCGTGACCCAATTTTGGGAACCTCTGCTATAGTCTATAATATCGTGTAGAATAGTCATAAATGTTTTGCCAACAGACAAAATGGCAGCATTTGATGAGTTGAGCTTCAGTAAATCACGAGAGTTACTTATTTAGTTTATGATTGTCCAAAAACAAAACACAGCAACTATCACTTTTAACATTTTACATTTGACCCAGCTTACTAAACATTTATAGGCTGCTGTTAATTTTTGATGATGAGTTGTTGGAAACTTTATATGTTGATAAAATAAGACTCTCTCAATATAATATAGTTCTGATTAAAAATATCAATTTTGTCCTTGGCTCGTATTTATGACAGTTACTTGGTTTTGGTTTGGGATTTATGAAGTGATTTAATCTCAATACCTAATAATTACAAAACATAGTATTTTCTTTTACTGTGTTTTTTTTAAGTTTTCTATGATGTATAATTTTCATCTTTGAAAATAAAAATGTTAGTTAAGTAATAGAACTTATTATTTTAAAGTGGGAGTATATTATATTAATTAACATAATAATATTATATATTATTAAAATTAAAATTAAACAATACCTTTAGTAAAATTTAAACTGTTATCCTATTTAAAATGTGTAGTCTTTATTTTAATTTATAGTAAAAATACACAGTTTATCATAATATTTACAATATTAGTAAATATTATAATTTACTCAAAATTGAATAACAAAATTAAAAGTAGTATTACATTTTAAAATGTATAACCCCTTTATTTTTTAGTTGTTAAACAAATAAAAAAAAATGTTGTATAAAATTAAAAGAATTAGAATATAATATGTAAAAAAATATAAAAAGGCTTAACAAATCTTCTAGACCAAATATCTCCAACCTATGGCCAGATCTGTTCTTTTATCTGTTTTTTATCTGCTAGAACTAATTTTTGTTTTGAAAATAATGTATTAGTGTATATTATCTAGGGTATTATCTATTCTTCAATTTCATAATCTCCTTATTCCTTAAAATAACATTGGGCCGCTGTAAAAAAAAGGTTCTTGTACTAGACCAATATCTTCAACTAGATCACTAGAAGTTACATAATATACTAGTAAATTAATCCAAAAATTGATCTTTTTTGTATGGCATCAATGGTAATGATTTTGAGATTATATCTTTTTTTTTTTTGTTTAAACAGATCTCTTGGTCTATAAATTATTTTGGTTCATAAGTATTAATATTCTTAAGGAATTTCTTTTGTAAAAATTTCTTTTTGAGGTTCATTTATATCAAAATTAGTTAAATATAGCATTTTTATTGAATTTTTTTTTTAAATTTGATCATAACTACAGTTTATAGTTTAAGTTTTTGAAAAATCAAATGTTTATTGATCTATAAATATTCCTTCTCTTTTTAATTGTTTTTTTTTTAAATTTAAATTATCACAATCATTAACATTTCTTATTTTTCTAATTTTTTTTTTATTGTTGCCATGGAATAGCATTGGAACTCATATAGTTTTGGTCATTGGTCAAGTACTTAATTGTAATATTTTCAACAGTATTATGGACGGTATTTAAAGTACTAAAGCAGTAAACAAATTTCAATTTTTATTTTGTCCAGTACAGTTAGCTTATACCTTCATTTCAAAGCACACAATAGTGTTTACCTTTTGGTTTTAAAGAAGCAAATTTCTCATTAAAACTAATAATCAACAAGTAAAGAAACAATTTTTTGATTCTGGGAGAATCATAATAATTATAGATCAGATGGTTACTCAACGAGCTCTAACAAGGTGTTGCTCATAAATTTTTTTTAATTACAAAATTAAAGTATAGCGATCCAAGTGGTGAATTTAAACAAATAATCATATCTCTGTGATAATACCGGGGAATAATTATAGACATTAGAATTATTAGATAATAACAAACAATTTTCTTATAAAAAACTTTAACCTTTACCTTAATAATAATAATTTTCAAATATTTTTGATTAGTTTATTTTAGATTAATTTCCTCTATTTTTAAATTTATATTTCATATAAAAAGTTTAATGTGCACAAGATTAAAGCACACAATACTTATACATTTTATAATACTAAGTAGATACCTATATATATTTTATGGCATTTAGTTAAAATAAAAATTATCTTGTTGTACACTCTATTAATTAGGTGGCTACTTAGACAATTTCCTTTTAGTCTTATTTTGTTTTTTAGACATTTGATTTTTTATATATGTGAATTGTCTAATCCATATTATTATAAATGTACTGCATATATCGCTAAGTATATCAGTTTCATGACTAGTACATGGACAACTCAACATAGTTTAGGTGGTTAACAATTCTTCAAATGTGTTTTCAAAAACATAAGTACTGATAGAATCTGCATGTTTTTAGAAACATTCTTCTTAATTTCTTAGCATCAAGAATAGGTTTTGATTAGGATGAGTTAAATGACCTATTGACTTTAAATTTACTAAATTAGCCTCTGCTGAAGCACTACCACCAAAATTGTTTAAGCCATTTATACAAATATTGCATTTAGTTTGATTAATTAAAAACGCTTATACCTGAATATGACATTTTTAATTAATATATCAACAAAATATTCTTATGTATTTTGATACAAATTTAAATTTTAAATTTTTAGAAATAATTTATAAATAAAATAAAATAATTTTAAAAATAATAAACAGTACAATCCAAAATTGTTGAGAGAAAAATTATTTGGTTCTAAAATATCTTCCAACTCACTGCTGCTTTCATTAACAACAGTTTCTACTTTGTTTTTCAATTCTATAAGCTTTTGTTCTCGGGCTGATGAATTCAAAAACACTTGAAAATTTAATACACGGTTCCTTATTTGTTGTTCTTATTGTAGCTTAAAAAAAATTAAAAATCGTTAGTCACAATTTTTTTTTATAAGCGTTTATAGTTCAAATTTTTACAATATCTGTCAAAAACGCGAAAATTTGCAAGTAATTTTGAAGTTGAAAAATCATAAAATGTTTTGTGTTTATAACTAAGGATTAAAAATACAACACTATCTTTTCCATAAGTTTTCCTTCAAGTATCTATAGAGAAAACTTGAAGCATCATTATAGGAAAAATTATTTTAAGTGCGTTTGAATTTTAAATTTTTAGAAAATAGCGTAATGATAACGTTTTTAAATATTTGTTATTATTCAAAAAGTATAAGTTGTATATACTTGAAATTTTTACCAGATATTTAGATTGGCATTTTCTTTACATGATTTAATTTTCAAAATATTTTTACTTTTTTTGAGCGATTAATAGACAACTGAAGTTTTCAATTTTTCTGAGAATTGTTTTTTTGAAGTGTCGATAAAATTTTTTTGGCCCCATAAAAATACTTGAAAATTTAAAACAAAGTTCCTCATAAGTTATTATTTTAGTGATTAAAAGATTATAAGAATACATAGGCACAATTTTTTTTTTTTTATTAGCATTTGAAGTTCAAATATTGACAAAAATTTGTCAAAACCATGAATATTTGCAAATTATTTTGTAGATATAATTCATAAAATTTTTTTTATAAGTAGCTAAGAGTTGAAAATTCATTACGAGATTTTCCATAAGTTTAGCTTATAATAATTATAAAAGAACTTAAATTCTGGTATCTTTAGGCCATTAAAACATAAACCACCTTTTTCACCAACCATTTGAAATTATATTCTAGGCTGACTAATCATCACCGTTCAGAATCGTTTTTCGTATACAATGATACCCATCATTGGATTCAAATTTAACACTCCTTTAATATATAATAATGATCCATACGGCACCTAATGTACATCAGGGCGGTACCCACTTACACACTTTTTTAAATCTTTTACTGTTATATGGTTATTTGTTTCTAATAACAAAAATTGAATTAAATATTTTAGTAATACATTTTAGTTAGAGCTAGTACCTTCAAGTATGGTACAGTTGCCAGATGTTGGTGGTTTTACAAGAGAGGGTACAGAAAGCATTCTATATAACTGCAGGAACGTTAGACAGGTATTATGATCATTTGGACCACAAACTTACTTTACAATGCCAAAAAATGTCTGAATATACCACATAATATATTATAATTATTATTTATATTTGATAAATATTTTTTTTAAATTAAACTATTTTACTTCCAAATTATACTGATTTAATTTGCCCGTCAAAACATAATAACAACCATAGTTTTTTAATAAATAGTTTGTTAAATAAATTGTAGATTTCAAAGTTATCTTTAATCCATCAGCTGTAACTAGTCAAAAATTCATTTCATCAATTAATTTGTTTTCTAGATTCCCATTCGGTTAACCATAATAAACCTTGTTTTAAAATCTACAAATTAAAAGTATCTAAATCAAAATGTTTTGTATGTACAATAAAAAATGATTGCAGATACAAACATTAAAAGAATAAGTGAATATGAAATGGGATAGCATTTTCTCTTAATCTTGGTATTTTTAAACACACCTAAAATATTAAAAAAAATATAATATATTGATTATAACTAGTTAGGTAACTATAACTACTTATAAAAGTGTACTTATATAGTTATTACATAACCAGATCGGTAATTAATGTTAATTAATGCATACTCGGGTGTATACTATACTTGACTTACCGTGTATTTGGAAAAGTCTTGTCCAGATTCCCACGTATCATTCAATAATCTCACATTGATTAAAATGTGATCCACAAACTCTAAATTGTTTTTTTAACTTTATACTTAGAATACTTCTTATTCTTTTAATTTAATCTCACTTATAGGCGCAATAAAAGAAGATTTGTGTTAATTAACACAATTCGGTTCTCAACACTTCATTTTAGTTAATTAGGTAAAGAGGTGCGTAAATACTGAATAGCTATAAATGTATAATTATTAATATAAAAAAAAGCAGATAAATGGGTACCGTTCTGCTGTACATAAGGTGCCGTGTGGATTATTATTATATATTATATTAGTGTTAAATTTGAATCCAATGATAGTCATCATTGTATATGGAAAAATGATTCTGAACGAAGATGATGATTTGTCAGCCTAGAATATAATTTCCAGTAGTTGGTGAAAAAGATGGTTTATGTTTTAATAGCCTGAATATATGAGAATTTAAGTTCTTTTATAGCTTGTAAGCTAAACTTATGAAAAACCTTGTATTAAATTTTCAACTCTTAGCTACTTATACAAAAAACTTTATGAATTGTACTACAAAAAAAAAAAAAAAAAGTAAATAAATAAAATGTTTAAAAAAAAAAAAAAGTTAAATATATATATATAAATAATATAGTTGCCATACATCAAATTCCTCTTTCACGCCATAAGTATTACTGTTGGGTAGTTCCTTAAATCATGTAATTCAAGTTAAAAAAACATATATACTGCACATATGCTTATTGTAAATTACACTTACAGATTGTATATTTTCTAAAATAAATGTTAAAAAAAAAAATACCTTCAAAAAATTTGCAAATATTCAGGAATTTAACAAATTTTTGTCAATATTTGAACTTCAAATGCTAATAAAAAGAAATTGTGCCTATGTATTCTTATAATCTTTTAATCACTATAAGTATAACTAATGAGAAACTTTGTATTAAATTTTCAAGTATTTTGACTAGGTCAAAAAAATTTTATCGACACTTCAAAAAAAAAAATTTTCAGAAAAATTGAAAATTTTAGTTATCTTTAAATAGCTCAAAAAAAGTCAAAATATTTTGAAAATTAAATCATGTAAAGAAAACGCCAATCTAAATAACTGGTAAAAATTTCAAGTATCTACGACTTATACTTTTTGAATAATAACAAATATTTAAAATCGTTTGAGGATAAATAATTACGTTACGCTATTTCCTAAAAATTTAAAATTCATACTTTTCAAATTTTAAAAATTTTCATAATTGAAATTACTAAATAAAGAAGGATCTGTTGTAAATTTATTAATGTTATAGAGCAACGCTTCTCAAACTATGGGTTGCAACTCAATTTTAGTGGTTTTTAAGAATTTTATTAATTTTCTAGATTCTAATAAGATATAATATGCTATTTTAATCTGTATGAACATCAACTGTATAAATTATCAGTTGCTGTTATCAACCATGGTAAGAAAAAAGCATATTATACTTCTTATACCCTTCAATATTAAAAATACATTTGTAAAATTATTTTCATTACAAACTTACAAACTTTATAATAGGTATAAATAGTAAAAGCTATTAACAAACTTTGATTTTTATAGAATTATTTCCTGTAAGAGTAAAATTATGTGGGTGGCGATAGTTATCAGGGGAAAATTTGGGTCGTACCTACATAAACAGTTTACATTATGATTTTTTAAACTCTATAACAACAACTTTGTATAACGAAAGAAATCTCTTGGTCTCTTCAGATTCGTTAAAAAGAGTTTTCATTGTAAATACAATAAAATACGAGTAAAAGATTTTTATAATTTATTTTAACTAAATTTATTTAAAATATAAAAGAAAACATATTAAAATAACAACATACTTAACTCATTAATATAGAATACCTATTATAATTTTTTTTTTTAAATTTGGGAAATTCTAATTTGATACTAGAATATATTTGAAAAAAAAAAGTAAAATATATTAATATTACATTGAAATCATGTCAATATCAATTCAGAACTTAAAAATATAAAATAAAATAATAATATATTGCAACATAATATTATTATAAATTTAGTCAACAAATAAATTAAATTTTGTTGATTACCATTAAAATCTAACTACACATTATTGTATATTTAAGTGTATTATAAAAGAATGAGTGTCTTGAGGTAAGAATTTTTAATTTTTTTGAGTCAGTCCAGAGTGTTAATGGTGTAACGGTTTGTTATATAAAGGATCAAATTGAAATAGTATGTTCATTGTTATATTGAATTTTACTGCTTTTGTTTCTAAAAGGTTGTTTTGGTGTAGCACAGTACCTAAAGTTCATCAAACAATAGCTTGTGAATTATGATTAATACTAGATGTAAATCGATCATATTGTATAGCACTTATATCTTTAACCCTAGGCTTTCTTTTACCAATTCCAGGTTTAATTGAAGTGTTGGTTTTTAAGTTTTTAAAGTCATAAAAATAACTGAGTTAATAAAAATGTTTCGAATGGGTATAGTTTAACATGAGCCTCAGTGGTATTCTAATATAATCTGTAGATAAATGTCTTTATTTTTTAAGTTTTCTTTCAATGAGTTGAGTGTGGAATCACACTCAATTTAAGTATGAACCTTAAGAAATGTTCATTTATCACATTTGTATTTATTGAATACTGAAGAAGCACATTTGAGCTCATCATTTCTATTTTGATAGCCACAGCAGTCAGAATAGTTAAATTATTATGTGCAGGTTTCTCAATGCACTTTCTTATTAAGTTTATTACTATTGTGGAAAATACCGAAGCTTCTAATATTCAGCTTCCCCATTCCCCTCTGTGCCATCAATAGTTACTACACGCCCTTGTGGTCATGTTAATAAATCATAAAATTATGGAGTTAAAACTTGGTGCTATAGTATAAAGAGCTTAATTTAAACAAAGGGCATAATTTAACAGCCTGCATGTCAATAGTAAAACAATAGTATTTTTTTCTTGTGAATTTTATTTTTCTTGTCTGGTTCTAATTTTATAAGTCATATTATTTTTAACATACTCTTCATCAGATATTTGTTAACTGTTATAAGATGAACATAAGTCACATTGATAATGAAGTATAAAATGTTTACCAGAACAATAGGTTTCATCTAAGACAATTGTAGAAGATGATATAATATCTGCAAAGTTTTGGATGTTTTGTTCATGGCCTCCATTAGCTTATATTACTGTTATACGCATGGAAAATGTTGTATTTTTTGTAACCATTTCATACAAAAAAAAAAAAAAAAAAACAATAATATGTTTTAATAATAACAATATAATAAAATTACAACAGCAGCACCTATTAAATTTCAAAAACTCCTTATTTGTATTTGATAAAACATAATATTTAATAGTTATATATATTTTTTTTTTTATTTATTTTTTTTTAATCTTATTTTTTTTCAACATAGGTTATTTATCTTCATCTGAATTATAATGGAAGGACTGAAAATGCTGCCATCATTTGTTTTTTGTGTTCTGGACAAGGAAATTTCAAGTTGGTAAATATTATAAAATAACAGGTGTTTTAAAAAACATCTGAAGTACTATATAGCATGCTTATTAAAACAATTATATAACATTTGTAGGATTTTAAATAAAGGAAATCTTATCTTTTTAAATTTACTAGTTTTGATTCACTTTTAGTTGCTTGAGAAAAAAATATTAATCCGCGTATTCATCTACAGTTTGATTTTTTACCCCAACATCGAGCTAAATATTATTTTGAGAAAAATAATAATTATTTAAATGTTCTGTAAAAGTAAATCATAAGAAATAATAAATTTATTTATCCTCTTAAGTACATACAACACATTCAATTGAAATACTGAATGTTTTGCTTAATTATGTTTTATAAACAAGTTTTTATAATCACATTTATCATCAACTATAGTATTACTTTTTTGTTTTTTATTTTTTTTTTATTTGTAACAATCAGGGTTGGGATTTTATAGCACTTAAAAGGAAAAAATAGGAAATTTATTAATATAAATATTAAATTAAATTAAAATAATTTTTAATCACTTACAAATTATTGGTACAGAGGTGAAATAATTTAGTTACTCTGATCAGAATCCTGAAGGGCTGTAAACAAAATTGTCCTATTGTTGCGTCCCGACTAGGTCGACATAGGGTAAAGGGTACAGTTATTGGCACCTTAAGAAAAACTACAGGTTTTAATTAGTGTATTTAATTTGGTACCATGATTGAACATCTTTCATCATTTGCTACCAATAGAAAATTTTGTTATCTTTCCAATTTTGTTATTATAATTTGTGTAGGTTTAATACTTCTTTTTAAATTATTATTCTTTTCAAAAATAGTGTAAAAATACAGTTATTAGCACCTTGATTCTGGGATTGGCACTATATGTTATAGTTATAGGCACCTTTTTTTCCCCCTTACAAAATTGGGGTTCTTGTTACCTTTCTGAAAATACCTATGTAATAGGTACCTATAGGTAGTTACCTTATACTTCCCTAAGTAGATAGGTACCTAAATAATCATTGTTTCTTTTTATATTTATAAAATGTGTATTATACAAGTGGCGCAGCCACGCAGTATGCGGCATATGTTGAGAACCAATGGCTCACGGGTGAGGAAGCGGCAACGAGTCGCGGTACACAGGGGCCACTCCTGTCGCGGACTATAATTATTTTCTAGAAAACTTGAACTCTCTTTTTCAACTTTCGGCACGTACACAAAAAAAATCGCGGAGGTTCATAAAATAATTTACAATAATCAATATTTATTTTATCGATAAATAATTAGTTTTTTTGTTTGGGGGGGGGGGGTTGAACCCCAAAACCCCCCCTTGTATATGTGCCTGTTCAACTTGTTATTTTAACATACGATAATTAGCTTTATCAATACTGTTACATTTGTTAAAATGTTCTATCTTTATTATAAGTTCAGTGTTCATGTAATCATCATGTATTTCTCGTCAAAATGAAGTTATTCGCTTTTTCTAAAATTGATCTTTTTTTTTTTGATTTCTTGGATCATTTTTGTATAGATTATAACTATTATAACTATTCAATTTTAGAGATAATTGTTTAAAATTGTGAAGCTGTGAACTGTGAAGTAATTTAAACGCTAATTCCTTTTCTTATATTGAAATTTCATTATAATTATGTTCGGTAAAAAGTTTAAAACCGACTTAT
This sequence comes from Aphis craccivora, assembly GCA_009835225.1. NCBI lineage: Eukaryota > Metazoa > Arthropoda > Insecta > Hemiptera > Aphididae > Aphis > Aphis craccivora. The sequence continues at coordinate 1,550 of VUJU01003143.1, read as the reverse complement.
CCCAAAAAAGATAATTGTGTTATACAATTTCTTAAATGTGCTTACATCAGTGTATTAAATAGCCATCGCCCCGTATTACGGTATCTATTTATAATTTTGACCATTTTAGGATGAAAAACGGTTTTAAGTGTAATGTCATCCTTTTTGTCTTTCCATCTGAATGTTTTCCATAGTCTATATATACCATCCACTTATAATTTTCCTAATGTAGTTTGATTTGGAATTAGATTTTTGATATTTTTTTCAAGAAATTTTCCAAAGATTGGATGAGATAATTTACTTAGTGGAGTTTCTGCTGCTGTAAATGCTTTACCATAATTGGATTTTAAAAGAATTTTTTTGAAAGCTCTTAAGAAACTTTTTTTTTTTTTTGAAGAGTTCACTCCGCCACTGTGTTATGAAATTGTATAATAATTTATTGGTGTTGTATTTTTAAATATATATCGATAATTCTTATGTACTACAATGTTTTATCTATTTTCTTAAAGCTAAATGAAACCTAATGATATAACATTATGTGTATCATTATATTTCACCAGACAATTGTTTTACTCAATAATTTGAATTGGTCTTACGATAATTGTGTTATACAACTTGTTAAATGTGTATTAGATACCAATCTTTACGTATACATTTTATTTTTAAAATGCACTTTGTTTTAAAATGTTATAATGTTACGATATTTAACTAAAATATTGTTGTTTTCCCTTACGTGTGATGAGATCTATATATCTGGGTACGAATGCTTTTGCGGTTTCTCTGATTTTCTCGAACTTTGGTTTGAAGTTCCGCTAGATTTTCCAATGGTGAAAAATTGACATTTTTTTTGGTCAACCAAGCCTGCACATCTGCTTTTCGCGTATGACTTGGGAAAAATATCTATGAGGGTTGAATGATAGGATGCATTATCCATAACAATCAATGACGGTTCTTCAAGGCTGTTCAACATTTGGGTGAACCAAGATTTGAATACTTCAGTATTCATTTGGCTGTGGTAATCCGTAGAATTGCCAGTATTACTACGGAAAACCAATTTTGAATTCTGAATGAACCCATATTTGGTACATCCTGCATGAACAACTATAAGACGTCCACCTTTTCCAGTAGGGATTTTCGGACCCACCATATCATCATGTTGCCATGCAATGCTCCTCGAATGATTTTGGTTCATCCATGTTTCATCCAGATACACAATGGGTCGAGAATCTTTATTTTGGCGCATTGTACAAATTTGTCTTAAAAATTTACATCTGAGCGCAACTATATCGTTCCGCTCCATCAAAAATTTACGACCGTCACTACATTTTTTGTATAAAAATTTTAAATTCCTAAGGAGTCTTTTAATTGAACTCGGACTTCTTGAGTAATTAATTTTGCTCATAACGGCATTGAGTATTAATTGTGATGTAGGATACTCACCCCTATCATAAAATTCATGGACTGTCCTTACCACATCACTGTCGAAATCATCCAACTCTGAGACATACTTTGCCCGCTTGTATGATTTACGTGGAGATGAAAAAGAAGGGCCCGTCTCAGGTAATTCATCA
>VUJU01003142.1:0-25332 GCA_009835225.1 Aphis craccivora | reverse complement strand
TTTCCAGTGGTTAGTGAAAAAGGTGGTTTATGTTTTAATGGCCTGAATACACCAAAATTTAAGTTCTTTTATAATCAATGTAAGCTAAACTTATGAAAAATCTTGTATTAAATTTTCAACTCTTAGCTACTTATACAATATTTTTTTAGAATTATACCTACAAAATAATTTGCAAATATTCATAATTTTGACGAATTTTTGTTAATATTTGATCTTCAAATGATAATAAAAAAAAATTGTGCCTATGTATTCTTATAATTTTTTGATCACTATAAGAATAACTTATGAGGAACTTTATATTAAATTTTCAAGTATTTTGATTGGGCCAAAAAAATTTTATCGACACTTCAAAAATATTTTTTCAGAAAAATTTAAAATTTCAGTTGTCTATAAATAGTTCAAAAATAATCAAAATATTTTGAAATTTAAATCACGTAAAGAAAACGAGAATATTAATAACAGGTGAAATTTTCAAGTATCTACGACTTATACTTTTTGAATAATAAAAAAAATATTTAAAATCATTTAAGGATAAATCGTTATCGTTACGCTATTTCGTAAAAATTTAAAATTCAAACTCACTTAAAATTTTTCCTATAATGATACTTCGAGTTTTCTCTATAGACACTTGAAAGGAAATTTATGGAAAACGTAGTGTTGTATTTTTAATCCTTAGTTATTAACACAAAAATTTTTATGATTTTTCAACTTAAAAATTACTTGCAAATTTTCGCGTTTTCGACAGATTTCGTAAAAATGTGAACTATAAACGCTTATAAAAAAAAATTGTGACTAACGATTTTTAATTTTTTTTAGCTACAATAAAAACAACTTATAAGGAACCTTGTATTAAATTTTTAAAACTTTTTGGTCATCCGAAAAATTTTTATCATCACTTTAAAAAAAATTTCTCAAAAAAATCGAAAATTTTAGTGGTCTATAAATAACTCAAAAAAAGTCAAACATTTTTGAAAATTTATCTATATACAGATACCACTAACATTCTATTATCATTATAGGAAAAATTTTAAGTGAGTTTAAATTTAAAATTTTTACGAAATAGCGGAACGATAACGATTTATCCCAAACGATTTTAAATATTTGTGTTTGTATTTTTATAAGAATACATTGGCACAATTTTTTTTATTAGCATTTGAAGTTCAAATATTGACAAAAATTCGTCAAAATCATGAATATTTGCAAATTATTTTTTAGGTATAATTCATAAAAGATTTTGTATTAGTAGCTAAGAGTTGAAAATTTAATACAAGGTTTATCTTAAGTTTAGCTTACAATAATTATAAAAGAACTTAAATTTTGGTGTATTCAGGCCATTAAAATATAAACCACCTTTTTCACCAACCATTCGAAATGATATCCTTGGCTGTCAAATCATCTTCGTTCAGAATCGTTTTTCGTATACAATGAAAACTATCATTGGATTCAAATTTAACACTCCTATAATATTTAATAGTGATCCATACACGGCACCTAATGTACAGTAGAGCGGTACCCACTTGCCCGCATTTTTTTTAATTATAACTAAATTGTAAACTATTTTTCCATTTTATTATGTATGGATATTTGAATTGTTCTAATTTCTATCATTCTAGTAGAAAATAAATAGATAAAAATAACATTTAATATCATAATCAAACTAAAGTCACTACAGTTAAAATATAATTGATATATTATGTACCAGTATTTTAATAAAATAGATGTTTTACGATATTATAATATATACAATTTATACATATTATATTTGTTTAATAATTTTGGAGATACATTTAGTCTTTTAAACAATTTTATAGAAAACAGTTGTGTATATTGTACCTTTAAAATACTTTTGATTATTGAACTGTAGTCTCAGTACTTGCACAAAGTTTATTATAAATCAACGTAATTACATTCAAGTTTAATTTCATTTAATGTTTTTCAAGAGATTTAAATTATTTGAAATGCGCACCATCACATATATGAACAGATTTAATGAGGACTTTATGAATATTCAAAAACCACTTTATTTTGAGTAGATTTGCATAACTTCCAACGATCTGAAAAAAAAGTAATTAAGTCGAAACGTTTGCGGTCGATATTATAGAAAGTACCAATACAAATAAGGATTCTTAGTCTAATTTATAATATTTACTGCTACTTAGAAGTAAAATTATTATTGTAGTTTATAAAATCTTTAAAAAAGATATTTTTTTTGCTATTAAAGAGGTCATTATAATAATATATGAAAGTCGAACATGAGAATAAATAATAAAACTTCCTAATTATATATACGGTGGTAGAATTTCGTTGATTGCGTGTTTCACGTTTGATGTTCGTGTTTCTGCTGTTTCTGCTCGTTGTGACTTTCAATTATACAAACCACTTTAAGATATGGTATTATATTCAGTATTTATTTTAATTATTGAAAATTATAATTCAATTACACTTTTTTTTTATTTATCAAAACCATAGGACTACCTACTGTACAAAATCGCAATATAAAATCCGTTAAAAAAAATTGTATGCTTCATAAATACTTAAACAATAAAATTGTTTTTCATAATATACATCAAGGTATAAAATGACTTCAAATCAACAATTCGAAATTATTTAGTTTAATCTCTAGTTTTAGTTCTAGTTTTTGCTAAGCTAAATTAACCTAGACAGTGTATTATACTATTTGCATGTGTGATGAAAGGATTTTTCGTTTTTCTAACCTTATAAAGTTATAACCAAACTTAATCCGATGTTTTTACTATCATAATTTTTTTAATAAAATGTCACATATTGTTATAACAATATAGTGTATAATATACGTAAATTAAATTTATACTTAGATTAACCCTAATTTTAAATATAATATTAATAGCAGATAGTCAACAATATTAGCGGGTGACTATATATTTTCAATATAGTGTTGTATAATATCATAATTTCAAAGTATCATTATAAAATATTACATTTTTGTATTATGCTATACATATTTTACTTATTATGCATATTACAATATCTATTATCAAATAACTATCCGAATAAATTATGTTTTTTTTTCTTCGATTCCATTAGAAATATCTTAACTACATCATCATTATACTTATTTAGTTATCAATAGACTAAAATTAAATTAAATTAGATTAAATTTCTAACCAATATCGTATGGGTTTGCATAAAAAAATTATAAATAAAAGAACATTTCTTGATTTGAGGTAAATTCTCACCACGGAATTTATCAATTATAATTGTTTAGCGTTGATCATAATAACAAAGATAGTTTTAACAGTGACATAGCCAAATTTCAACTAGGTATTTGTATAGAAACATTTATGTATGACATGACTTAGCCTTTTTATAATTTGATAACTTAACTCATTTTTACAAATTTATTTTTATTTTGTTTATTTATTTTAAATTATTCACTATTAAAATAATATAAAAAAAAAAACGTAATACAAATAGTGTTAGGTGGATTTTTAGTAAATACATGGTGAAAAATTTACTCATATGTTTATTCCGTTCGAAACCATTTTTCGTTATCATATTATTATTAAAAAGTAGCTATTGTTTTCATGGGATCTCATTTAAAATACTTTGAATTAATATTTAAATATACTTAAAATTAAACATGTGAATTATTTTCAACATTTCATTGAAATTGCCTAAAATAAATCCCTTCAATAACGGGTGTGTGGCGAGTCCTATCAACAGTCAAGTAGGCAATTAAATATATAGTATTGTAGTATATATAATTACCTAGGCATCTACAGTGTGGGATTAAAAGAAATATTGAGATTAATTTTTAATAGAATTGTTAGTTATTGTTAAAATTTAAATATTGCATTACTTATTATTTTAATATTTAGGGATTGAATCCAGAGGTGACAATTCAAAATTTAAACGGTAGATTTTAAGATAATCCTTCACAAAAAAGGCTTACAAAGCTTATATAAAGCTTTATATATTAGTATACCCTATTTGTTAATAGGATGCCACACACTCTCGTGTTGTTTCCGGCTTATATAAACGTAGAATTTATCAAATTTTACGTTCACAGTACTCAATTATTATTATTTTTATATGTAATTTTAAGATAAAGATTATCGTTCTAGTCATTTCGTAATATTTGATTTCATTTTAATACTGTGAAGTAATATGGTATGAAGTATTATGAGGTTATGACCGTTTTAAAACTGTAAACTATTGGTACATTTTAAAATTTTGAAACGCTCATAACTTGCTTTGGAATTAAAATGTCAAAAAAATGAAAATAAACAAATAATAATAAAAAAATACTTACAAGATGATTGTGATCTCATTAAAAAAAAAAAAAAAAAAAAAAAAACAATACAGTAAAAATAACTATTGTAACATTTGCTATGAAATATGTCTTAACTCGTTTGTAAATATATTATGAAAGCAACACACTCAATTAAATGAGCAGTAGTTGTAGCGTCCTCTATATTATGGGTGGGCAACTGCAGGCGGCTCTCGAGCCTTTTTTATCTGGCCATTTCCAAATTATATCATGCAATTTTAAAGTTTATCGTCTATACTCTATATTCTATTATCTATATGTGTAGTCTGATTATATCTTATCAATATAATAATAGTTATCTAGTATTAAACATCGTTAAATGTCATAATATAGTATCTACACCTGTATGTATTAATGTATTATACGTATATAGCTTTTAACCATAGTCATTTATATATTCGTGTAGTGCTATCGTTGAATTTTCGTGTTTTTGTACCTAGTGCTTAATAATGTCTGCAAAAAAAAAACGTGACATTGATGATGAATATAGAATTTTTAACATTTTATGAGAGAATGATTATTTATTTATTATTAACTAAATAAATGCTATTTTCTTTTTTGCTTTCTATGCTCTGGCCCACTAGATTTCTAAAAATCGGCCCTCTATTGCCTATTCCTGCCTCTAAATCATAACAGCTATATAATACTAAATCGTTAAGTCTTTCGTACATAGGCGCCCTGATATTTTGGAACGACAACAATAATGATTAATAACACTGATTGTGTGCATTTCAGATCTGCCTGGAGTCGTGGCCGACCGTGGAAAGCGGCAACCTGTACTTCGTGTTGGCCAACCTGGTGCTGTGCTACGTGTTGCCGCTGACGGTGATCGCGGTATGCTACATGTTCATCTGGCAAAAGGTGAGCCGGCGAAAGGTGCCCGGCGAGCCCGTGCACAACGGCGCCAACATGGTGCAACGGTCCAAGATGAAGGTGATCACCATGATCATGTACGTGGTGGTGCTGTTCGCGGTATCGTGGCTGCCGCTTTACGTGGCGTTCTCGCTGATCAAGTTCTGGCCGCTGCCACCGGCCGTCGAGAGCTACACGGTGGCCTCGCTTCCGGTCGCGCAGTGGCTGGGCGCCGCCAACTCGTCCATCAACCCGCTGCTGTACGCAATATTCAACCACAGGTTCCGGGACGGTTACCGGGCCCTGTTGTCCGGCAAGATTTGCCAAGCGTTCGACTACAGCAATTCGGTGCGGTATCTGCGCGGCGGCGGCCGAGCCGGTACCGCGGCCGCGTTCAAGCGCAACAACAACGACTACGACAACGGCGGCGGCCGCGACCGCAACCGCAAGACCATCGGTGCCATATACGTGCATGCCACCCGTCAAGCGGACGACGGACGGACTCAGCAGCGACCGGTTCAGCAACTGCATCCGCCGCCCGTTCGCCGACCCGCCAAGTCGTCGTCGGTCAGGGAAACGCACGTCGCCGAAGGGTCCACCGGCGGTTCCGTGGTGCAGTTCTGTCCGACAAACGGCGAAAACTCGTTCGTGTGACCCGACAACCCCGCTCACCCTCGCCCAGCCGTCGTCGGATCGAATGCAGGACTCGAGACGAGATGACGGCGACCTTTGCAGTGCTGCAGTCGATGCAGCTGATATGTACATAAATAGTGCATAGGACTCGTAGGCTGTATACACGATATATTTAATGGCTACTATAAAATTATGCTGATTTGTCTACGATAATATTGTATTAGTGTGAACGTTAGACGACGGGCTATATAGGGTGAATTGTTTTATTTTTTCACAAAATCAACGATCACTTGATCGTTGTTCAAACTTGCGCACAAAAAAAAATGCTTTATAAAATGTCTGATAATCAATAGGTAAACATAAATTCACCGAAAGTATCGTAATAATATAATAATTAATAACGAAATACGTCATACACACGTGATTTATATTAGTGTGCATTAATCATACACTTACGTTCATAGGAGAGCTTAAGCCACCGTTTGTCAAACAAATTTCTTATAAGTGTTAATATTGTTTTCATTCTAACAATACGGTTTATTTTATTGGTTTTTAAACTCTAAAAACCTTAATTTTTTTTTTTCACTCAATTATACGAAATAATATAACTTTTAATATTATTTGTTGGTCCATGAAATCACATAGAAAGCAGATTAACTCGAATTATTATTTCTTCTGAATTTAACTCATTTAAAGTTATTTAACAACTGACTAGATTACTGATTGACCTCTTTTTGTTGTCAACAATACGGTGAAAAGTGTATACTTTCATTGAAATTACACGTATATCCAGTGCTCTGAATCAAATACAGTTGTATTATGTAACCACCGTTTAATAAATATATTAAATTTATCGTTAATGTTATTCCTAATCTTAAATTGGGACGGCCACAATATAATATACTTACTACGTAGATACCCATATTTATGTACTTGTATTAATTTTTCATAATATTTTTTAAAAGAAACGAAAGGTGATTATTGTAATTTTGATTTTCTCATTCGAATTGGATCGGATCTTATAAGTTTATATTATACATTTATCATATCTTGGTAGAATTTTGTTCGCAGTATATTATAATATTAGTTTGCAAACTTCATCAGATAGGAATTTCTTCGGAAACGGCTCCGGCATTTGCCCGTATTAATAATAAATTATTATTATTATAAATATTACAACGGCGCGTGATCATCTTGAAATAGAATTAGAATGTACATTCCTAACACAAATTTCGACGCCAGAGATCATGACCAAATCTGAATAAATTTCAAATGTAAGATCTCAGTCATATCACGGTAGAACCTACCAATACAATAATATATAATACGTCCTTTTTGGTGCCAGCTGTAATGACTTATCTCGATTATTATTGTTTTACATTATATTGATTAGTAGATATACTATACAAATATGTCACGGGGGTTTGCACTTATTAATAATTTCCATATAATATACGATTTATTTTATATATAATGCAATCGAGAACTGACAATGTGATTATCAAATTTGTCCAACTGTAAAATAAAAAGAGAAAAATAATTAATGATTAAACATCGTCGTAACTCGTAACTGTATATGGTGTTAACGACAATAACAATGACGACAAACAATATAAAAAAGAAAACACTTAATATATTATAATAATTATATATATTTATTTATCTTGTAACTTAACCACGACGTTATATGTTATGTTTTAATGTTATTACGTCTGATAATTTGTAATAAAGTGCACAGACGATCCAAATGAAAATACTTAAAACATAAATATTATATTGAATAGGTAACTAAACAGTAAACATAATATTATATAATAATAATAATAATATATATATATATATATATACGATATCATTAAAATATGTATTCCACTGCCTTCGTAGCGTTTATTGATTGTTAAATAATATGTAATTATTATTGTTGTTTAGTGTTTTTCGTTGTATATTACATATTAATATTATATATAATTTCAAAATATGTATAAAAAAAAATATACGTTCCCGCTCAAATGTCTATTCGTATAAATGGTTGAAAACAAACAGCCTCGAGATCTCATTACGGATGTGTATAACGCACAACAACAATACAAATATGAAATAATACTTATAATTATAAATAATGTAATATCGTAACTTATAAATTATAATAAATTATTTTTTTCACGACGATAGTATACGTAGTAAAATAATATAATAGTGGTTCTATCACGCGCGTTTCGCCATCGCTCCAGTGGGGTACGTCATGATTTTATTATTATGGTTATTGTTTTTACCTATATTATTAGGTTTTATTGTTTTATTGTTTCACATTATTATTATTATTATTATTGAATGATGGACTTGTTAATCGTTTCTTAGCGATAGAAATCGTAGTTATAATCAACACGACAAACGCGTAAATCGTAATAATATTAGTGTACGATTTAAATTATAATATCACGCAAGTATTAGTGATAGAAACAACAATATTAAACAATAATAATAATAAAAAAGTGTATTGTTAATATTTTTTTATATGTAATAATTAAACTAATTATATTAGTTGAACTTAAATGCTTTTATACGAGAGACGCCTTCTTCAGAAGCATATATTTATATTATATAAAAACATATTATGTAAGTAATACATCATTATTGTGTATATAATAATATATTAGGTTAAATAACAGTATACGTATGTATGAATGTATATTATGAATTACACACGCGTAAGTACAACACATGTTTAATTATCTATTATATATTTTTAACGATATAAATTTGGTAGTGTTGATAGACATACTTTAAAGTACATTATTATTATTATTATTGTTATTATAATTATTAGGGCCACGGTTTAAATTCCTTAGAAACAATCAAGGAATATTCTAAAAAATAATAGCCCAAAAGCCCCAAAACACCGAGTATAGTAATTAATTTTAAAAATTACCTAATTTGTTAATATTTTAACATAGAAAATCAAATAATATAACTTAATTTAATATTAAAGGTAATAGATACCACTATAATTTTAAGATAACAAAATTTAGATGAAAAAATTGGACATGTAAGAAGCGTTGTTTTTTTATTGGTGATGGTCATCATCGTAGATTGTATTGTTCACTCCTAAATATAAAATTATAAAACTAAGATTATGTTAAATTCTATCTTTAGTATCTACCTAAGTACCTATTAAACTACAAGCATTTAATTATACTTCACCAACCATCTTGATATTGTGATATTAAAAATGCATAATATATACGTAATACTGGACAAATGTATGAATATTCACTCAAAATGACCTAAGTGTGTTTGAATAATGTAAAATCAAAGTTTCACTTTTAAAATATCTGTTTTGAATAAAATTATATTTTTACATTTTTCTGGAGTAGGTACCCCAAATAAAATATGTATTTTGCATTAAAATTTAAAATTCAGAGCCTAATAATTATTATTATCATCAACATGAATATGAAATATTATTTTATGATATTTAAGCCACTATTCGAGTAATTTATTTTGATAATGTCCATTCATTGTTTCAAAATGTGTTTAATACAATAATCTATCGTGTTTTAAAAATATTTTTTTTTACATTACTTTTTTTAATTTTTTACAAAACAATATTTTAAACAAATAAAAATATACAACTTTTACTCAGTTCAAGTAAAAACATATTATTAAGTAAAATCCGTTTGTCTCGTTTAGCTTTAATATGCTGTTAATGTCTTAATAGACATTTGCGATTTTCTGCTCACCAATATTCACCATGGCCATATATATATTACGTTATTACGTAGCATTGTTTTATTCGAATTTAATTTATTTTCTTTTTGAATTGGTTTTTGGGCTTTCTTCGTGAAACACCGACATATATCGCTCATACCATAATAACACGATAATAATAATAATAACAATAATAATATTTGTACTCGAGTAAATCGTCTATGTTTCAGTCGTCTAATTCTATCCAAAATGATAATATAATTTGCGGTTATTTCACAAAATGCGTATATAATACATATACAAATGACGACGATCTATACCGTCTATACTGCAGTTCTCGCGTCGATCTACATATTTATACACACACACAATAATATTATAATATAAGTAGAACGTTTGTCCGAAGGCTGTGTAGATGTAACGAAACGATAATATAATAACATCATTATATTATTATTATAATATATATTATACGTATATTATTATTACTCGTATTTTATATTATATTATGTTATTGGACAATAAAGTTGAAGTTTATATTGTGTACGACACCCGTCTACAGTATATCATGTTATTTTCATTATTCGTTGCCATCGTGTACCCGTTTGTTTTTCCACTTCCAACTCCCTCATATTGGATTTATAATACTTGATGTCTACTACAGCGTACAAAGTTTTAATATAAAAACAATATTATAATATCCATAAGTTCAATAAAAGCCATAAAATATTATTTATTATAATTAAAATAGTAATGTACAGATCGGTCAGATCTATATAGGTACTCCAAAGTGAGTCTCCAAACAAACTCACCCAAATTGTTTCATATCATAATACATTTTTTCAAATTCTAATTTTTAGAATTTTCAAATATATATATTACGGACTATATTTAAAAAATTTTTAGATTCTTTTTGTACTAATGCAGTGTCATTCTGCGACACAGATTTCTGTTCTTCAAAGATAAGGATAACCCACATTTTTTTAGTTATTATAAATTATTTAATAATGGAAAATTGTTTCAAACATTTTAATTTGTACCTTATTCAAAATTTGAACAAGTCATTTCTCTATAAGATAGATAAAGACAAAAGGGGTGAAAATTCTTGGCTAACCATCCTGTATTATGTGTATATTATACAGTGGCGATGGTGTACAAAAGATACAAGTGATATGTTTTCCAAAGCGATCAGATTTCCGACGGATAGTCATGGGAGTGAGTTTGTGTCACCAGCCTGGTACTACAACAACGGCATACTCAGCAATCGAAACTTAAGACGTGAGTAAAAAATAAACAATCTGATCGTTATCTACCTCGATGATAGTAATATACTATTGCAATATACCCATGTCACGTAGTTAATTATATATACACACAGGTCAGAAGTACTATATATGATGTATTCAATTAATATACATGAAAAGAGGTGGTTGAGTTTTAAAAACCAATTAAACGAGTTGTAAAGCTACAATAATAGTGTTGAAACTATGTTTTCGAATCTATATTAACAGTCGGTCGGATGTGGAGTTAATCTTTAGAAAAATAATACACCAACTTACTTGAGTAAATAAGTTGGGTAGGTATCTGCAGGTGTGGTTTTGTACTGCACGGTTTTGTTTAGTGGAGATAGAGTGATAAATTTGCTTAAAAGTTGTCGACATAAGTTACGTAGAGTTTCGTAGTAAAAGTAATCCATCTTATTAATTGGCGGTTTAGTATTCAAAGTTAACTTGGATTTGGCTTATTAGTATAAGTACTGTCAACAACTTAGCCTTGACTAGAAAATTATATAATAAAAGCAATATACAACTGTATAATATAATGTAGTATAAATAACTAAAATAGTTATAAAAAATTTTAATAAGACATAAACTAAGCATAGCAAGTCATGAACATAATATTATATATACCTGATCGATATGGTGATATTATTAGAAAATATGGAATTAAATAACATAGGTTTTATTGTAATAAAATAAATCTGAGAATCATTTTATCAATTCAACAAGAACATCATTAACTACCGCTCTTAAGAATATTACTACAGTAAGAATTTTAATTTATTCTGTAATACTGCTTTATCACTGTGTCTAAAGTGTGTCTAACGCTTTGGTAAAACCTTAATATTTTATTCGTTTGTTAAATTTTATAAAAACCGAATAATAATTGTATATTCGTTTAGATAAATAATTATCGCACACAAAATAAAGTGAAATTGTTATAAAATTTGACTGGCTTGTTGATGTTTTGTAAGTAAAATAGGTATATTATTTTGTTAACCGTTTTAATTTAAATTGTTTATAGTAACACGACTTCCACACTTTTATGTGTAATGTAAACTTGTATTTTATCACACATCTAAGAAGGTTTACAAGTTTATAAATAGTATTTTATATATTGTGTAAGAGATAAATGAAAATTCAACTACTATTATTTTTAATATGAAATTAAAACAATAATATAGTCTATCTACATGGTACGTACAACAATTAATTCCATCCAAAAAATAAACAGTGTATTATATGTATTTAATATTAAACAATATCAGTAAATAGATGATAATTAATTTGTCTGTGATAATATATTATTATGTACCTATGGTTAATGAACCTATCGCGATTTCGGGTAATTTTGTTCTAGAAAATGCAGTAGGTACTATCTACTATAAAACTTCAATATATTATATGTATTTACATTTTGCCTTTTTGACGACGAGCGACGCAATTATGTTAATTTTGAACTGTTCCGTAGAAAGAATTTAATTCTAATACACAAATATAACTTTATAAATCGATTGCTATTAATTTTTATGAAAAAATAAATAATCCAACGGTAGCCCGAAGGGTTTAATCGATAGAATAGTCTCTGACTGATAAACATAATTAATATTACATAAGTATATAAATGTATATATTTATGTTAAAAATGATGTGCATATTATAACAATTTATTGTATATGGGGAACTCTGGTGGTCCACTGGTCCATAAAAAAAAAAAAAAACATTTGAACTTTGGGTCATAGTAAAATGAAATTCATACATTGAGAGTTAAAACACATTTATGCAAAAACAAATTAAACTTAGACTTATTTTTCCGATGTAAAAGTGAATATCCTTGGTGCATTATACAGGTCAAAAGTTAACATTTTCTAACAATTTTCAAAAAAATCGAGAAAAACAAAAGAAAATTAAGGAAAAACTGGAATTTTTACGCAAAACTAGTTTTCGACCAAATAGATTTTTTATATGGTTGTAATTCAAAAATTAATCACTGAAAATACTTGAAATTATCACTAAATGTTAATGTTAGTGGTATCTGTATGTAGTTAAATTTTCAAAAATTTTTGAGAAATTTTTTTTAAAGTGTCGATAACAAATTTTTGGAAAACCAAAAAGTTTTGAAAATTTAATACAAGGTTCCTTATGAGTTTTTCTAATTGCAATTAAAAAAAAATAAAAATCACAACTCACAATTTTTTTTTTATAAGCGTTTATAACTCAAATTTTTACAAAATCTGTCGAAAACGCGAAAATTTGCAAGTAATTTTGAAGTTGAAAAATCAAAAATTTTTTGTGTTTATAACTAAGGATTGAAAATACAACACTAAGTTTTTTATAAGTTTTCCTTCGAGTAGCTATAGAGAAAACTCGTAGCATCATTATAGGAAAAATTTTAAGTGCGTTTGAATTTTTATTTTTTTGGAAATAGCGTAACGATAACGATTTTTCCTCAAACGATTTTAAATATTTGTTATTATTCAAAAAGTATAAGTCGTAGATACTTGAAATTTTTATCAGTTATTAAGATTGATGTTTTCTTTACGTGATTAAATTTTCAAAGTATTTTGACTTTTTTTGAGCTATTTATAGACAACTGAAATTGTCAATTTTTCTAAAAAAAATTTTTTGAAGTGTCGATAAAATTTTTTTGGCCCTATCAAAATACTTGAAAATATAATACAAAGTTCCTCATAAGTTATTCTTAAAGTGATTAAACTAAAATTATTAAATTTACTAAATTAAAATTATTTTGTAGGTATAATTCATAAAAATTATTGTATAAGAAGCTAAGAGTTGAAAATTTAATACAAGATTTTTCATAAGTTTAGCTTACATTGATTATAAAAGAACTTAAATTTGGTGTATTCAGGCCATTAAAACATAAACCACCTTTTTCACTAACCACCGTTTTTCGTATACAATGATACCTATCATTGGATTCAAATTTAACTCTCCTATATATATATATATATATATAATAATGATCCATACGGCACCTAATGTACAGCAGAGCGGTACCCACTTACCCATTTTTTTTTATTTTCTATTTTATCTTTATTTTACCAAATAAGAAAATACTTTCGATAGAATTGTAATATAATATGTTAATATTATTTTTTTTAATTTACTCAATATTTCTATTATTGGTTTATAGTACCTATTTCGAAATAGCTTTTAAAAATAATGTACATATTGTCACATTGTAATATAAATTTATATATTTATATTAAATATTAATTATATTAAAACTTATAAAATAATATTTTATATAATTGTTAGGTATTTATAAAATTAATCATGTTATAAATTACACACACATACACACACATATATATATATATATTAAGTTTGACATTTATTTTGTACAACCGTATTTTATATAGCTAATAGCTGGTATACGTTATAAGCGATAATGCAAGTATAGCTTATGAATATTATGATCCATTAAACGTATTACTTAAAAAACTATTAATTATTTGAAAATATATTTTATATATCAAAACACTCAGAATTATCAACATTAGCAGTTTGCTTTGAAGTGCAAAAATAATAATTTATGTTGTCAATCAAAAAGGAAAAAACTTTAAAAAAGAATTACTATAAAAATAGTAAAAAACATATTTAAAAAAAAAATTGTTATGCAACGATTTAAAATTATGTAAAATAAATTGTTGTTCTTAAAAAGTTGATATTTTCTAAAATACTATGTATTTTACGTTCAACAAATCATTCCGTAGACATATTATTATAGACAAATTTCATCGTATTTTATTTTCTCGATGATGTATTATGTAATTTAGAAAATGCGGCACCGTTTTTGGTATCCAGTGTGAGAATTGCCAATATTGGAAGATCTGATGTGGAAATAAGCCCCAACCATTACAATCCTGCTTTGTACCGAAAACATCGTGTTACGGTTATCATTTTTAAATAATATAATAACATCCTAATTTAACCCAAATCTTCAAATACCAGAATTTAAAAATACTTTAAACTCACATGCATTGCACAGTCATACAAAAATACGACATAGCAAATGTTTGTTAAAGCTTAAATGTCGTGTAGTGACAAAAAATGTGAGAAAAAATGAAAATAAAAATACAGATAATATTCTTATTGTTAAATTTGATAATTAGTTAATTTACTTTATTATTAAAAGTTACAACACAAATGTATTGTAACTACTTAAAACAAAGTTGCTTTGTTGTATGTTTGTAAGACGAAGACAACATATATGGGTGTGGCGTCCTCTTAACTTAAGAATACTGATTGTGTGTGTGTGTGTGTGTGTGTCGTATATAGTTGGGGAATTCACTCCAGTACACGGCCACCAGAGGTTCCACTACACTTCCATTACGACGAAGTCACTACGCGGGACGCGCAGCCGCTGTGAAGTTTTCCGGACCTGAACTACGTCGCTGCATAAGTTTTAAGAACGAGCAATGCCAAGTACACCACCATAGTGGTTTATATAAATATATATACGTTACTGCGTATAAACTACCACATTATTTCGACATCATAGTGTGCTTTTTTGTCACTTTTTTTTGTTAATTTTTTTATTTTGTTAACTCATATTGTATGTACAAATAATATCGTGTTTTCCGTGACCAGCTGCAGTGAATAGATTTTTATTTCAAAAATGTTTAACTCACATATTTTTCATAAACTATACACACCTAGTTATTTTCAAGAATTGAAAAATAAAAATTACAAAGCGCAAAATATGTTTATTTATATATAATATTAATGTTTAAGTTGTTGAAGTACAATCAATGTAGGCAGTATAGATTATTTAATATGGTAATTAAAAAGTATTATATTTTATATTTTAATAGAAAAAAAAATCTTTTTTGAAGACCATTTCAATACATATTACCATCGTTATATCGTTATAATAAAAATAAAAATAAATAACTATGCATAGAGTTTATATACAGGGTGATTTTTTTTATCGTTGAACACTTTTCATACAAAGTGTATACAAAGTGTTCAACGATAAAAAAATCACCTAGTATTAAAAATTACATTATTTGTATGGTTTTCTTCTTTTCATAAAACTATTTATCGAGATTCCCATTCATTAATAAAATTGTTAGAAACATTTTCTCTTTTCATCAAAATATGATACTATAAAATGATATAAAAGTATTCAATAGTCATAAAATAAAATAAAATATTAACTATTTTATACAAAATGTAATTGATATTATTTACAAATTTAATTAATTTAATGTGATATTTGAGATTAGGTAATTTCAATTTTAATTAAGCCGTTTGGCTATAAAATAATACAAGTTTCATTTGATTCAAAATTTACAAGTTGACATTAAAATGTTAGCTTTATTATAGTCAGATATATTAAATGATTTAAGTGACCCCGTGGCACACTTTAAAAATGTTGAAATAATTATAATATAATAATGATACATAAATTAAAATATTTTAAAATATTCTTATATTCTTCACACTGGTGTACAGGTTTTGGATGATGGTTTTGCTTTCAATTACAGTCGAATTGCGGACGACAAACTACATCAGGTCATTGAAGAACGTTTGAAGAAACCTAAGAGACAAAAGAAACCTTTTGTACGATGATAATATATACATATTTATAAAATAACATTCAATAATATTATTTAAAAATAATTATTCATTCATTAATTTGTTTTAACCTGGATAGAAAAAATATTCATTTTTTTTTGACTTTTTAAAAGCTTTTACCAGTCAAGTTAAAATGGAAGACCTCCACGAAATCTCCGAGTAACCCGTCAAAAAATGACTGCCTCCAGAATAAATTCATCAGTATTGGACCAAATGTCTCCGTTCCAGAGCTCGAACTGTTGCAATGGTCTCCAAAAAATATAGTATATCATTATATAAGCATATCATACCGTAAAAATAAATTGTAATTTATTATGCTCTTTTAGACTACAAACTACGCTTTTTTTGGATGTATGAAAACGCCTTTAATTGAAAAATTAATTGCGAGAGCAGCAAAAAAATCCTGTCCGGGACCAGATTCTTACAGCATACCGTTAATATCCGATTCTGCAACAACATTGAATTTGCAACATAAGTTGTGTAGACTACAAAAAAGCAACAAACCAAAGTCGGTCATTGAATGTTTGGACTTGTTGGTTGCAAACGAAGTTGTAATAATATTATTATTATGTTACCTACGTTATAATTTCCTTCGAAACGATAACTTACACTTTAGTTAGAAAAAAACGGTAACAGCTCAGATAACAGCTTATCAGTTTGGATATATTTTTTATATTTAACTAATTACTTATGTACCATACAGTCATACAGAACAAATTGATTTTTATTTTTCAAAAATGTAGATTTTAACTAACGGGTGTTTCGCATTAGGTGCTCAGTATTCACACTATTGTAGCCCTATTTTCATTCCTATGCAGAGTACCTATTAAAAAATCCAAAAAATAATAAAGAAGTTAATATTAAATAAAAAAAGTTACAAATATGTTGTTACATGTTACATATTACATATTTTTATACTATGGTACATCCGTACATTTAATACTACTATTGTTGCGTGTCAATATCAGAATCGAATCCAAGTGTTATTTAATTATTTAAATGAATAGTTACAACTTGAATAATAAATAATGTCTTTATTGCGTATAAACAAAATACATGTAACTAATAAAATCAGTGGCTGAGTGTCATGAAAGTGCTCTGGTGTTGATAGCTTTAGTACATCTGCTGTTGATGGTCTTCGGGCTCCTTTATATACTGTGGTGCGTCTCTTGTTTGCATCGAACTGTAGCCTTCTGGGTGTAACCAGGCGTCCTTGTAGTTGTTGTTGCGAATTCGGACTAGGATTTGATAATATTCAATAACACTATTTAATGATTATAATATACCTAAAGATGCGTTTTCGGAGACTAGGTGCTACACTCATAGTTGCATTCTTATTGCAATATAACAATTCGTGAGCTTACTATCCTGACACGTTTCATGGTCATAGTAGCACATGCATCTCCTCGACACGAGGCATGGGCACACTAATCTAACCTTGTTATAACGGCAATAATGCAATATTGTTTATTTGTATACCTATTGTAATTTTTAGAATATTCCAAAACCAGAGAAGTATACGGGAGTAAAGTCACTGTTAAACACGATTGGAAAATGCTCGAACAGTCTGGATTTTAGTTTAAACGCTATTTCGGTTAGTAAATAATCAATTTACTGAAGTAAGATTTGACTAAAATAGTATTAAAATAAACAATATAAATCAACCGCTTTTATAGAAAAGATTACAAAACGATCAAAAACCAGCACAGACTTTGTACAACACTAAATACGAACTTTTATACAAAACAAACCCGAAATGGTCAATGAAGGGATCGAAAAGGAATACTTCGTTCGCAAACGTTAATACTTCGAATAACATCGGTAAGCGGTTTAGCCTAAACCTTATTTATTATTGAAATCAAATGATAATAATAAAATAGTAGATCACTGCGATGGATGAATTAAATTTGAATATTCAATGATAATAATCATTGTTATTATAACATAACGTTATAATTGCATTATAATATACATCTTTCATATGATAAGAGAATGCGGGTGTGACACATTATGTTCTGATACTTAAAAAAAAGACATATTACAACGACCTTCTCTTAAAATGTTATGTTCAAAAAATGAACTTTAGATATTGAAATGTATAACCTAATGAAATTCAGTATAGACAAGTTCAAAATATAAATATATATATTTTTTATTAAAAGTTACCAATACATTATATATTTTTATGATAATAAAATGTATTTTTATAAAATCATACGAATATATCAAATGTCTATACACAGGAATTAGTTAAGAATAATAAACTCAAAAAGCAATAAAATATTATTACCATGTTTTTGAATTACGCTTAAAAAGACATTTGTCGAAATTATAAAATCATTAATACATTTTATTTTTAGTTCTAACAAATAATAGTTTAAATTTTTTTAGAAATCATAGCACCCATGAATATTCATTTTTTCATTAAATCTATCTCGTAAGAACCGTGAGTCCGAAAGCTATTATGCTCTTGGACAAACTCACATTACTACATATCATTTTTCATAGTTTCTAGCGCTGTAGAGTATAATCAATGTCATTGTTTTAAACCCACACCATCACAGATCACAGTATTATATAGGTACTATACCTAAATATATATTATATACACACATATGTATATACCTGATATTGTATTGGTATACTTATAAGTTATAACAGTGACGTTGTAGTATACATGTATGCGTAAAAATATTCGGTCGGTTCCACATATGTTACTCAAAACTTTTGAGACTCAGTGAATCGTTAAAAAGCGCTTATTTATCGAGGTAGACAAAAAAAAACTACACCCATCGTCATATAACGCATCATGACCTAATACGTGCAAAAAAAAAAAACGATGCTCTAAAACCGCAGAAACCATCAAAGTTATCATATTTTACGTTTGTATATAAGTAAATTACTTATTGAAATTTGAAATACGTGCGACGGCGTACAGATTAATATTATGTCTAGAAACACATAGGTATATTATCGTGCATTAATAATTTAACTATTGCAGAATCTATAGAACTTCGGGGTATAAAGTTACCGGTGACCCAGCACAACGATTATCTATTTGTTAAAATATCGTTCGATTTTCAATACCTAGAATTAGGTTTTATATAAGGAATTATTTTTTTACCTTGAATAAGATGCCAACCATGCTCAACCGAATTTTTTCCTTTAGTAATTAATGTATAAGTGTTTAAATTCTGATTATTTCATATTTTAAGTATACTCAAGGACCATTCATCCCGATTATTATATTTTTTTTTTTACATTAAGTAAGGATTTTTCTGTGTTGATATAATCTTCTGTTTTTTAAATAACAAAATTTTTTTTTTTAATGTCAATTATTTAGTGGATTATTTTGAATTAAGAAAGCTTCATAATTTTCTTTATTAAGAACTTATCATTTTCACAGTAAACTGTTAAGCAGGTGATGTTTTGACATTTTTTATGTTTTTAAATCAAAATACGAACGTGTGGTTTTTAATTATTAAAAATTATAGGTATAGATAGGATAATAGCTCTTAAAAATGGTTTAACAAAATTATATACCTACCTAATACATTATAGATATAGTATTTATTACTTATTATGTTAAGAAATTTTTACAAATTTCAAAATAAAATGTTAATATATTATTCTTAATAATTATTAACATTACAATATTTTGTTCAAATCATTGTAGCCCATATAACATACAAATCTAGTACTGTGTACAATGTACTATATATTTCAATAATTACACACTATTGAATATCTCAACAACTACTTATTTAAATTGTATTTTAGATAATATAACAAAAATTTCAAAAATGTTATCTGTTTAAGATATTTTACAGGGAAGAAAGGTAGTTTTTTTTTTAAAAAATTATGGCAAAAATGGTATAATAATGTAAGTATTTGAAAATAAAATACTAAGTTATACTTTATGTTTCTGAAAATCAGAAAAGAAATATAATATGGGTATCCATGCTTGTTTATCACTTTATATTCTTTGACTATTATTATACCAACCTACAATTTTTGAGTTCGTATTATATAATTTCTATAAATAATTTTAAAATAGTTTTAATATCATGATAAATGATTTAAAAATACTTCTTTGAAATTCTATTCTTAACTATAATATATACTCGTATTAATATAATTTTTATTTAAGACCCGATACGAAGTGTAAATAAATCAGTTATTTATTTATTGAGATCAACTCAACTTTTTTCCATCGAATAAATTAGCAAAATTTTGTTTTTTGGTATTATTGGATTAGTAGTTCGAGGTTAGAACATATTATATAATATATCAGTATAATTATCTTATGGCAATATAAATTTATCTCTTTAAAAGTAATAAATAAGCTTTTTTATTATAAAATATAAATCAAATTAATTTTAAAAAATCTGATTTATCTGAATAAAAAATCAAATGAGTGGTTTTTGATATGTTTTGTATACTAAAGATATTAAAAAATTATTCTCTTAAAAATTATTAGTGTACAACAAGCATTAGATCCAATATTTATATCTATTTTATTTTATATTTTATATTTTGTTTAAGTATAATTTTCGATTTTTATTATCCTTAGCACCTATAATATTAATTTATATTATATTAAAGTAACTAAAAAACTAAACTTTTAAATTATGATTATGATTTAAATACATTATAAAAGTTTAAAAAAAAATATGTACTCAACAATACATTCCTTAAGTTAATATATAAATTCCAAAAACTAGAATTTCAATAATTCATTATTAAAGAAAATCAACTATGAGCCATGAGCGTGAAAATGGTTGGTAAATCACATCGTATAAATGCATTTACAATTTTACAATTCACCAATGAATAAATCCATGATAGAAAATTCTCAATTATATTATAAATGCGTGTTATAAATTTTATAATATAATTAGGTCCATCGACATACAACATTAAAAATGGTGACATTGGTTATAAAATTGCTTTGCGAATGGAGAACGATCAACGGCACATGGTGAACTGTCGTCATATGCAAGACCGATAACTATCAGATATCACTCAGATAAACGAACTTTATTCAAGTTACCATAAAAGTGTAACTGTTTTATAATAGTTTATAAAACTAATAACGAATACACGTAACATATTATCAAACTGCAGTGGTTAAGAAGTATTTTAATATTTTTTGTCAATCCGGTTTTATATAAATACAGAATATTTTAATCTAAATACACACTTTATGCAGTCTATTATATACATCTAAAAACATTCTCATAAGTGAAACTAAGACTGAAAAACACGTCGTGGGTCTTTTCGATACCATTTCAAAGATATTCACTCGTTTATATTTTATGCATTTACTAAAAGGCGAAATGTTTTATGGTATATTTACTAGTTAAATAGTGAAATACAATTGTGTTCATACTCATAGTTACCGTTATTTTTTCACTGAAATACCTAAGTGAACACTATTTTAAATGATTTTATTTAGTATATAATACATAAGAATCTACCTTTTTCTTCCAGTCATTACAATTTATTGGAAATACAATAATTATGCAAGTATATCAGTTCTAGCTATTCTAGATCACTTAGTACGGTCAAAGATTAATAATTCTAAACGCAGACTACACTTTGTTCGGTTGGGTAAAATTGAATATTTTAAAACTTAAATACTTTGTTCAGCTGGGTAAAAAAATATTAGAACGTGTTATATGTAAACATGAAGTACCTACCTATATAATATAATTTTAAAAAGTCTAAATTAGTCATACAAATTATATTAACAATGTTATAAAGTTTTTTTTTACGATTTATTCTAAATTGAAATCAAAACTCGTGAATTATTTTCAATTATTAGGATTTTGATTGCATTATATTATATTATATAATATCATCATTACATGTTTATATTATAAAAATGTGATACTATAAACTATTTTAATCGTATATTTTTAATAAGTAGGTACGATGTAAAATCGTGTGCATAATATTTATAATTAATAATATAACTTTGCGGTGTGATTGATGATTGCTCTTTAGGATATAGAAATTTGGTTTGAAATAGTATCCTCTTTGCAACCTGTAATGACTCGATAGATGTTGATTGTTTAATTAATTATTAATAATAATACAATTTAAAATAATATTAATATATTGTTTTATGTAATTATGCTGCGCCATCTATCGGTGTAATAAAGGTATCTATTTTATTTAAGTCCACGGAAGAACGTGATAATAAACGCTCATTTTCGTCGCTAGACTGCACTATAATATACAAATATTGTTTTTTATTTTATGTCTGACCTCCGGACGGACGACGAGGTACACCGAATAAAGGACTAGTCGTATTTCAAATACTACTTGTGCATCATAAATCATTGTAATTTGTAATAGTAATTGTCATATGGTGCGTACAAGTATTATAGTTGATATGGAACTGAGTTTGCTATAAAAAAAACTATTTGGAAGGTGTTTAACATTAAATATGATTGATGAAAATGAACACAACACAATAGTCTTAGAAAAGATTGCTAAACATAATATAAAATATGTTATACCGTTTCATGGTCCAATAATAGCTACTGACTACTAGTCATTACAGCAGATCTAGTATTCTAGTGACATGTCTTATGCACATACCAGTGGTCTTAAAAAACACGGCCATATCATCTATAATACATTTATAAATATTATAATTATTTAATTTACTATTGCTGGTAATTTTAAGATAAAATGCAACATGTTTTAGAAAAAACTTTGTTCAACTTTCTACATTGCTAATATGAAAATAAATTACTAATGGCGATATAAATATAAGAATATGAAATATACACTAGGGTCTAACGTAAAGTAAGTACTAAACTATCAACTGGGTTCAAAAACATTTTGGTAGGTACCTAATAGAATAACTAAAACACCGCATACAAAAAACGTATAAAAAAAAAAAAAAAGAAAGATTTTATACAAATGTTTATTAATATCTCCGGTAAAACGCATATTATACATAATATTATATGTACCGAAATATAGCTCTTTTTCTCTAACATAGGTATGAGATAAAAATCAAAAACTATTAATACTATTTTTTTTCCAATAATTTTGATTGTCGCAGGGCAGGACTGACAGTTTTCATTCAGAATCATTCTTCATGTACAATTTATCATAGTTTATTTTTTGTGAAAAATAATTTTAAAAAAAAAGTAGGTTAATAGTTTTAGTAATATTGAGTGCCTTAATTAAAAATATCATCCTGGGAAATTATATTATGCTATTATAAATAAAATTATATCTATATTATTATTATGTAGGCATAAACCTAATATTATGAAAACTGATGAATTTATTAATTTAAATTTAAATACATAAATTATTATTTTTTAGGATAAATACCTATCTGAGTAGGTATATATTTTCATTGTCAAAAATGTGAATTATTGATGTTTAAATACCTAGTTGTCTATTTTGTTTCATTTAATTAATTTTAATTATATGCTTAACTATTAGATTGAATTGGTTCAAGCCGTATATTATAGGACATAGATATAATTTAAATACAATACATGTTTATTATATAGTTATACTCAAGCCCAACAATTAGTATATTTTATTCTATTAAATACCAAAATAATAAACACTTATGTCAATAAAAAAAAAAAATATATATATATATATATAAGTTTAATTTTAAATGCAAACAATTTATTAATACATGTACTATGTATAGATTAAGGTACTCGCTTGAAGTTAATACAATTTTAAAAATTTTACTTGAATGATGGTCCTCAAACCCACTCCGGTGATTAATATACATAATATTACATATAAACAACAGACTTGTGCAAATAAAAAAATAGCAAAATTACAAATACTGAAATACAATATCATTAAATCATAGTATTTTCTACTTGATATGAATTTTGGTTTCTATTATCTACAAACATTTTAATTTCTTATTTTTAAAGATATGTGTGTTAGCTACAACAAATAATAATCAAAAACTAATAATAAACCTACTACCTAACTAATTTAAACTAGAGAGCGCTACAGAATACATATCTTCACTAGGTGTAAAATATATTAAACAATCTTTAATATTAAATGTATACAAATATTTTCATAAATTTAACAAAAAAAATTATAATTTTCTATTCATAAAAAAGTTAATAATAATAAGTGACAACATTGACGACTGACGTATTGGAAAATATTTTTTTAATATTTATAATACATCAAATTTATGTTTAAAAATGTATACTTATGAGTTATGAGTATCGTTCAGCTTTATAGAGGCATCGTCGAGTAGGTCATTATAATGAATGTGTTAAATTTTAATTCAATGGTATACGAAAAAACGATAATGAGCGGAGACTATATGCCAGCGGCCAGTCTATATTTATAAGCATATTTCATGAAACTTTTTTTGATATTGCAATTAAAGTAATTTTTAAAACTACTAGTAATATAGTATTTTAAATACATTTTTGAAAAAACATAGCAACTGAAAATTGCATTGTTAATATGATACATAATAATTAAAATCGTTAGTTCTCGATTAAATATACCTATAACTTCGTCCAAATTTGAAGTTCAAATAATTATAAACAATAATTGTGTTTTTTATTACATCGTGACATTGTGGGCAAGTTAAAAAAAAAAACGGGCAAGTGGGTACCGCTCTGCCAGTGGTGGTTATAAGGGGGGCGATAGGTGGATCCCCCCCTTTGGTCTCTTGATCATATTTTACGTTTTAACCACGGATAGTATCTATATTATATAAGTCTATGGTTTTTTTCGTTGTCTACTTAGAGTATGAACTGTAATTAGAATATGCGATAAACACACTAATTAACATGGTAAAGAAATCAGTAGATACACATCAGAGGCGCATAGACGTATTTTATGTTACCGGGAATGAAATTTAAGAGCCCAAAATTTTTTTACTCTGCATTTATAAAACAAGTATATCTTCTACTAATA
>VUJU01003141.1:4140-28902 GCA_009835225.1 Aphis craccivora | reverse complement strand
TAATTGATCATAGAATAAAACTGAAGTAGTTTATTGAAAGTGTATTTTAATAACGTTTTTCTTCTTCTTCTTTTCTAAAAATTTAGCTTTGTCATAGTTAAAAAATAAATCTCCACTCATAATATAATATAATATGTATATATTCGACTTACATAGATGGTCGATTTTCGATTGAGTACCTTTCTGAATGACATCGAATGTTCGATTGCTAAATATCTGTCGATACTCATTGCAGCTATAGTAAAAACGCTTGCACCAACTGAAACGCCTATAAATAAAATAACATTTTTATCACACTTATCAGACTGCAATGAATAAAATGATAATTAATTTCTTATAATATATCTTTTATGGATTCTGTGACTGGTTCTCACAAAATTGTTATTTGTACAAACTAGTTAGTATTTTATAGTGGTATTATTTCCTTGTATTTAGGATATAACACAGTATAAAAAATTATAATAATATGTGAACTGGTAAATTTTTTGGGTAAAAGTAAATTTACGTACAATTTACCGAGCATTTTCTAATATTTTTTTTTTGACTGTTGGTAAAATCTTTCGCCATTTCAATTTAAACATTTTTAGCTATTTTATTTAAATAATTTAGATAGTCTTTACTATTAAATATACAGACATAAGACATTATTTAGTCTACTTGTACATTTTTTTAAAATCACGTAAAATACTATATTAATTATATATTTTCTTAATTAATATATATAGATATTGTATTGTTTTCATTAATTGATACAATTAAAAAGATACACGTGTATGTTGATAATGAAGTTGGATCGTTTTATACAAGTTGTATTATTTATTTTACGAGTTATGTTTTGTTCTGAATGTAGCTTTTAGCTTATGTAATGAATAATGATGAGTATTTTCCTATGAATAATGCTAGGAATAGGTAAGTTAGTTAAAATGAATAAATAAATGTGCATAATATAATGTGCGTATTTGACTAAAATTTTGAGAAGATAAGAAATTCAACACGTATCATACTTCATATTTTTAAAACGAAAAAAAACAATTAAAACTAAAATAGGTCGAAAAAAGGTTCCCGTTAGGATATAAAAATTCAGATTAGTTTCTATTTTAACAAAGTTAGTTTTTACATTGAACAAAGAAAAAACTTCCCTCCCTATCCTTCATATTTAAATGATGGAATTATGTAATTGAAGAATTTAGAAAATTACGATTTTTTTAATGTTTTGTAGGAAACAATGTATACATTTACCTGGAGATAACACTTTTATTTGCATAACAACTATAGAGAATCTGCAATGTTTGAAGAGTTATATAGATGTATTTATAATTATTTAATTATCGATTTAACATTTTAATATGCTCCACACTTTTTTTTTAGCAATCTTCTACCATTAATGGTTATATGAAACAACATTTAAGTTCCTTTTGTATACTTTTAAAAATATTTAGATAAATGTAAAGAGATATTTTAATAGTATACCTACGTGAAAAGCAATCACTAGTTTTTAATTCGTGCGGCTACGAATTGTCAAAATCATGTTCTTTATTATTCCTGCGGTATTGCATGAAATTATACTCCTTGGATTTAAGCATATTTAAATTCAATATTTAAAAAAAAAAAATTAATTTGAGATGCATATTTTTATATATTTCATAAATTTTACAATTATGTTCGATAATATAGATATAGAATCTACTTATTTTTGTACCTATTAGAAATTTATTTTTTTAGAAATTATTAAAAATTAAAACATGAAAAAATACATTGTTTAAAATATGTGTGCATTAATATAATATCTAGTTTAGGAAAGGGAAACACATTTCCTACCTGCCTAATGATTTTTTTAACAACATTTCAATAACACTGTACATGTTAACGTTTTTTTCACTTTAGTGAATATAATCCTTGCTTTTTAAAAGCTTTATTCTAGTGTCTATACTCGTGTACTGGTACTATAATCCACATTCATATTTTGTTATTTTATTTTACATTAGTATAATATTAATTGATTCAAATTTAATTCAATTATAATATACCTATTTAGATATTGTATACGAAAGTAAAATATTCCATCTCTTATACAGGTAAGTATTTAATAAATTGTGTAACAAAATAATTAAAAAAAAATTCGGATGAATTTAGAAATATAGTATAGCTAGTACCTATTGGCTATATTACTACAGTACAATATATGCATTTTCTGGCATGTATTTGATTCTTTAGATTACCTATCGGTAAAGTAAATTTTATTAATATGTTATAAAATATAAATTTTATAAATTTAGTTTATATTAACAAAAATGCAATGAATTATTACCATTGTTTTAAATAAGTCTTTACAAATCGTATTTTATGCATAAAATATAAAAAAAAAATATTTTGAAATAATGATTTACAATTTTTAAGTTGCATCAAAAACTACTTTTATGTAATGATTGTGTAATGATTTTTAACAGAAAATTATTATAATAAAACGTCAGTTGTGGATTTCTCCTAATTCCCTTTAGCCCTTTGTATCAAAAGTAGTAAGATGGTAGAATGCTTTTTCTACCTTTTTTGTTTCTCAAGTTTCAAACTTTAATTGGAAATAGTTATTTGTTTATTACTAGATTAAGGTTGACAGTGACGAAGTACATTAGCAAAAAAAAAAAAAAAAATAGCACTCTACTCGATATTTTCAACTTCAAGAAAAATTTATGAATCATATATATATATGTGATTTGAGGTATAAATTATGTCCTTTGCTCTCAAATATTGGACTGATTCTGTCTCGCGCGAGCACTTGGAACTGACCTCTTAGATCTACCTCGATCACACTTCCACTCTTCCTAACCTAAAAAGCTTAGAAAAATTTACAGTACAGCAAAGAACACTAGTGTCGCTATAAGTGTCATGTTTTTTAATTAAAAAATGATGTCGAGTTACCAAAATTGATTAGAATCAGTCATAATCAGAAAATCAAAATATCTGTACTCAGCCCAAAAACATATATGTTAATAATTATATATATAAATTTATTTAATATTATCAATTAATTCAAACCCATTGAAATTAAGACTAACAGTAAAGGCATAAAATAATTTATTTAATACTTTGTTAGATTTAAGGATAGGCTATCCCCGAGAGTACTATTTTTCGGGTATTCATACAGCTATGTTATGATGGGGTATTTCATCTCAATATTCAAGTTATTTTCTTTAATTTCAATTTAAAAATCACTGAAATGCTTAAAATTATAAAAAGCCTAACAAAAAGTTAGATTTCGATTGGATATGTACAAGTGCGGATTTATTGGTTTAACTAATGTTAAAAAATAAATAAAAAAGTAGGTACTAATTTATTTATTTAAAATTTTCTATATTATAATGTTTTATAAGAAGGTAATTAGATAATAATATTATGTAATATATTATATGACAGAAAAATATGATACTGTAACAATATATTATCACAAAAAAATGTATAAAATAAATCAGCCTTTATAATATCTTAAATATTTTAAATACCTACTCAAAACTTCACCGTTTAATATTATAAGTAAATAAGTATAACGAAAACGGTATAAATCACAGGAAGTTAATATACATTATCAATTGATGCATACGATTTTATAACAAATTATAATTCTGGGAGGAATCAAAATCCCGATTAAGACTTTTTCGACAGAAAATTTTATTACTATTTTCTATTGATAAAATTTTCAAAATATTTTAACTTTTTTAAAGTAATTTATAGATATGAATAATTTTTTTCAATTATTTTCGATAAAAATATTTATTTTTTTTATGTCAAAAATCTTGAAAATAATATATTAACTTTTTTTTTAAAAAAGCATTTTAAGTTAAAATTTCTACAAAATCTATCAAAATTACAAAAATTTGAAAATATTTTTGTAGATAACAATTTATAAAAAGCTGAATTTTCATAGCTAAGACGTGACACTTTTATATAAGATTGTTCATAAGTAATTAATTAATAAAAAAATACAAAAATATATTATAATATGTACAGTTATTTTTTTTATAGACATTGGTTGTTCAAATTTGAATAAAATTATATATTTAAATGAAAAACGATGTTCATTATTTTTTAAAGTTCAAAAATATTATTCGTGAGGATTTAAAATTGTATGAACATTATGAATTTTACTATACGCAATTATTTTTCAAAATATGTTGATTAATATTGTTTTAAGTGGCATTGACTCAAAAAACAATAACAATAACCTAGTATGGTATACATTTATATAATTGTAATAATTAAACATTAAAAATATAATAAATACAATACTTTTAGTATACATTAAATCAACCTACTGTAATGCTTATAGTAAAATAAATTACATTAATAAACAATATCAAAAAATATTTTATGAGTTAATAAACTTGATGTTGGTGATATATGCTGATAGACCATCTCCGTTCAGAATCGTTTATCGTTTACAATGATATATCACCGAATTAAAAATGTAGCTATTCCAGCATACTTGACATCTACTCCACAGCAGAATACCAAAATTTCCACCTTATTTACTATACATTTACTCTTAAATTACTTACTGAACAGTATTTTTTTAATATTTTATTTTTTCTCATGTGCATTATGTAAGTATTTTAATCAAAATTTATACCTCATTAAAATTTGTAAATTTCAAATTTCAAATATAGTTTAAATTATAAATTTTTATTTTAACATTAGATTCCGAATTCTGAGTGAAATTAATTGGTTTTTATTGATTTGTATATTGTTTTTGTAATTGATTTTTTTATACATATATAATTAAAGTAGTTATCCTTATAGGATTATACTTTTTTTCTAAAAGATGCATGTAGTCTTAGTATTGATTGAACAAAAGTTAGCTTGTTGATACTTTATGCTTAAGAAAAGTTTTGTTTATGATATTTTCCCAAGATTAAGGAAATATTACTGAAAAATTGCAAAAGTAGAATGATGAAATGATTATTTTGTTATGATTAAAAAAACTACTCTTATCCCATAATTTTTAAATATTAATTTAATTTTGTTATAATATATAGCTAATCAAAGATATTTTTGGAATAACATTTTAAATAATATATAAGGCTAATTATAAAATATTTAAAATAACATATTTCCACAATATTTTTGTTATATTTTACGATCATTTTTTTTCAAATGAGATGATTTATGATGAATACTCTATCCTGCTCTGAAAATTTTTGTTGTTTATTTAATTTTTATAAATAGAGTTATTTTTAAATGATTTATGATCATGAGTAATAAATAATAATTAGCTATATAATAGTGTATAAATCCCTTTTTGGCTTTTCAATAGGAATAATAACACCTATATTTATAGTTCGATGATGATATATACAGTGTTAAATCATATCTATTTTATTCTAGTACATTATATTTGCTTACACTTAAAATACAGTAAAACCCATTTCTTGCTGCAAATTTAAAAACAATGCTATTCAAATACTCAACAAAAATTAATAATTCAGATAATATTAAATTTAACTTTTAAAATATGTACAAAAATAAACTACAAATTGGCTATTCCGAGTATTTATAAATACAACTCTTATTCTGCTCATTTAAAAATTAACAAAATCTTAAAGTATAATCTATGTTATCAATTACTTACTACCATTATTAAAAAAGTACACCTACTTAATAAACTGTTGAATTATTTTTGTTATTTAGTAAATAATTTCATTTCGCAAGTCAAACAAAATATTTGTACATGATAATATTATATAATATGAGTGATTATTTTGTCAAAGAAGGATTTAAAACATTTATAAGCAGTACGGTAAAAGAACTCGAGTAATCAAATTTGAATTGGACATTTTACTAAATAAGTATTAAGTTTGTGACCTGACAACTTAAATGTTTGGACGTTTCCCTTTTTTAATTAAATCAAGCACAATCATTAACTACAGGTTTGTTCCAAAATTATTCGCAGGTAGCTATAATATATAATATAGCAATAACATGTTTCATAGAATGCGTGAATAGAAATAAACATTAATAAAATAATTATTCAATAACTTATATCGATGATATTTGTAAAATAATATCTGAATACAATTTATTACTGTTGGCTGTAAAAAACCTGTACAAAATTATGTGGCATTGTAATGTTGATTAGCGTATATGGACTCTGGATTTTCAATTCATGGGGTATTAAACGGTGTATGCTGGCTGTTGATATTTTTATTCTAATAGTTATAATGTGATTTAATTAAA
Organism: Aphis craccivora; assembly: GCA_009835225.1. Classification (NCBI taxonomy): domain Eukaryota; kingdom Metazoa; phylum Arthropoda; class Insecta; order Hemiptera; family Aphididae; genus Aphis; species Aphis craccivora. The sequence continues at coordinate 22,677 of VUJU01003141.1, read as the reverse complement.
ATAAAATGTAAATAATAGTTTATTTTGTGATTTAGAAATTAATAATTTATGACTGAAAAACTAATACAATAATAAGTGCTGATTTTACATTTTTTTAAACTAATTTTTTACATATTACATTGCCTATTTACAAAATGAAACTATTACCTTTGAAATTACATACTGATAACTGTAAACTGATAACGCAATAAATAGTTTGATGTTTTAGTTTAATTTTCAAGAATATTATTATATGGTTATTTTTTCTCATATTTTTCAAGTAGGTAATAGAATATACGTTATTCATTAAGTAAAATCGTGTTAGGTTTAAAAAAAAAAACCTATATTATAAGTAAGAATTTAATAAATATACCTGTGTATAAAATAAATAGTAAATATATAATACTTAGGTTAAGCAAAAATAAGGTATAGGCAATTCTACAAAATTTGAAAATTAAATTTTGCATTTGAGTTACAACCTTAGTTATAATACTTTTCTACTAATTTACTATCCGATACCTATTTAAGGGGGGTTGATAGGGTGTATTATATCGAAAAAAATGACTTCACGAAAATAATTCTCAGGCTTTGTAGAATTGTCGTATTTTGGTAAATATATTTTTATTTGAAAGAAGAAGACTTCCTACAGGCCGCATCGAACTCCGATTTTTATTTTATTTAAAATAATAGTAAAATATAATTTATAAAAAATTGCTTAAAATTGTATTATTTTTGAAGACAGATTATAAAGTTTCAAATAAAAAAATTGAAAAACGGAGATCGATGCAGCCTGTAGAATATTACCCTCTATTAGTTAAAAAAAAAATTATTAAATTTGGTTGATTCTACAGTACAGGATCCCTATTCCCGTAGAGCGTATTTTTGTGTACTAAATCGCATTGGCACCGGGCGCCTTAATGTAGGTATTACATCGATGATATGATTTATAAGAAATTTATATCGATAAAAAATAGTAAAAATATAATTTTTTCTTAAAAATAATGAGTGTTCTTTGTTTACAAAAATCATTGGGTACATATATTTAAATACATATCACGGATTTATTAAATACTGTTAGTTAGTGTTTAGATTGTTTAGAAAATAGACCAGAAATTGGTATTTTTTTCGATAACTGGTTATGGATCCAATGGACCATAGATCCAAAAACCAGATTATGATGTTTTAAGTGTCTCAATCGATGGTCTAATAAACGCCGATGCGAATCTAACTAAATTGGCTATACACATGACTGACTAAATGATTTTCATGTATGTTCAAGGTGTCATTTTAGTGGTTTTATATTATTTAGGAGTTGTTGACAAAATTTACTGTGATCTATTATAGACGAAGGTTTCTACGATGTTCAACTTGGGATCAAATTATTTAAATGCGGGTCATGTTTTATACATTGTAAAGTGGGGTTTTGGTTATTTAAAAATAGCTTTATTATACTATACATATTTACGTACAAGTGTACTTACTACTTACACTAAGTTAAAGTCTTCTACATGTCTCATCAAATAGTGATATAATAAAAAAAGTATTGGGAAAAAATGCGTTCCTTTATATAGAAACAAGAAGTGGTATAGAGTTCCTATTTATGTGGAATGTAAGCGCAAGGAAAAAAAAAATTAAATTAAAAGAATATTATTTTTAATGATAATATTGGCTATAAATTATTTTGTATTGGTATCACAATCATTTTGTCAGTTATTAATATACTAATTTATATAAATAGTATTATAATATACCTATTCACTATTTAGATAATTTTTTACAACAGAAACCACGAGTTTTTTTTTTTTTATAAAAGAAGCAATTTATAACTTATCATTATGTCGGAACCAAAGGAGAAGAATATAAAAGACTAAAGTAGTCAATGTGGACATCACTAGATTTATTTTCATTGAAATATTTTATAATGGGTATGAAAAAATCAAAATTAATGCGTACCTAGGTATCCAAGTATATTACTATTAAATTAAAGATTGTTATCAGTGATTCCCAACCTGTTTTTACGCTTACACTAACTTAAATAAAAATAAATTGAGATATATTTAAAAAATTAAGCATTAAAATTCTTATCTTCTTTTTTTTTTAATAATAATTATAATGACCTTCAATTATTATTTGTACTAGTGCATTTTTTGATGATCAACAAATTATATTACTGTTTTTAGTTTACAATGTTATGATTATATCCTAAATTTTGTTAACAACAATAACCATTCTATAGGTTAAAACATTGAGTAGGTATCTATTGTATCAAAATGGTTGTTACTTCTTTAACTTCCTGATTAATAATATAGCCAACAGTGTAAACCATTGTACCATATAAAAACGGATTTTTTCTTATCATTGAAAAATTATCTTTTTATTTTAATGATATCAGTTCTGGATGAATAAATAGGTAGCATTTGTTCTATATGACTATATGGCATCATTATGATACCCTAAGTGAATGGTTACATACATAATACTTATATTAGTAGGATATCAATAGTTATATTATACTCCACACTCCACTGCATATCTGTTCATTGCATCTAGATTTCCACCAACACGATATTCTTTCGTCATTCAATTAAAAGTTCTATAACTAAAAATGGTTTTATAGGTACCGTATTTAGAAAAAGTTGAATAAAATGTTTAAAATATTTTTTAGTGTCTTAAGAAGTGTTAGTTTAGGAGGACTATATTAAGAAAATACATAAAATTATACTATTTCAAAATCGTGTTAAAAAAAAAAAAATAATAAAATCGTTGAATGAATATAATCAGATCACAATTACGATGATGAAATGAAATAAATAAAAAGTTATTGCTAAAATTAATAAGATTAATAAGATATTTAAGTTTCTTAAAATATATTCACAGTAATTATTTTTAAATTCCAAAAATCCAAATTAAATAAACCGTATTGACTGAGATAAATAAGGAAATGGATGAAATATTTTGTATAGTAGTATAAAAGATAATAGAAAATATTTTAAAGATTTTTATTGTCTGAATTACTTATGCTAAAAATATAATTATTTCTTGGAAAATTATATAATGAATATTTTCTATTTGAACATCTAAATTTAATGAAAAACGAATACCTACTTAGGAATTGATTGTTTTAAGAATTAAATAAACTATTGAATAGTATAATATAATATTCCAATAATATCTAAACAAGTTACAAATAAGTCTCGATAATTTTCTGGCTGTCTAATTGAAAAAAACTTTAAACTACTTAATAATATTCTACAATTGGATGTTAACCAACATATATTTTTAGTTATAGTTGTAAGTTTATTACAGATATATGATTTAAAAATAATTGTAATAAATAATTTTTAAGCTTTTAGCTTAAGAGAGTTTGTTTATATAGTTCAAACACATACACAACAAATTGTTGTAAAAATAAATTTTAATTAATTTTGAAATATCTCAATAATTATTGAGGATATTAAACAATTATATTATAATATGTACTATGTAAAAGCTGTAATACATTTAAAATATTTAGTTTCGTGATCAGTGATCACTTTTAATAAAAGTATTTAAATATACTATGGCTTAGATTTAATGTGAAGTATTGAGTTGATTAAATTTGAATCTAAGGATTTATAAATAATCAAAGTATCGTAATTTGTGACATGTTTCTTTTTTATACACATATTATTGTTATATTAGTTTTTTAATATACCAATATCCATTTAAAACAGCTCAATCTGTATGTGTACTGTTTCTATATACATTTTTATTTTAAAAGCATGCTAAAAAAAAAACAAGTGAAGTGCCGAACACGAAAGTGTAGTTCTTTACAAAACATTTAAAACATTGAATGGCCTCCTTACTTTGAGTACGGACAATGACCTACAATTTGAATCGTTTTGCGATAGCATATAAATTTCAGAACTTGCTACACACGAGTGATTCACTAACAACGCCTATCGCATTAACAATATAGATATCAAGCATACAACATTTAGAATCCAAAACGAACGAAGAATGTATTATGGTTTTTAAAAGAGTACCTTTCCTTTACACTCCCATTAATGATATGGAAAAAAGTACAATTTTATTTATTTAAGTGTTCGTAAGTTGATAAGTAGTAATACACATTCCATAAATAAAATGATTATAAACACCTTTTATATATCAATAAAATATATATTAATATATATTATATATCACTATCATCTTCTTTTAAATTTAATCATTTTACTTATCAACAGTTTTCAAAGTTTTTTTTTGTGGTCATAGTTTAATAAAAAATCTGTGCTGTAAACTTGTTCATTATTAATATGCAAGGAAAATGAAAAATTATATGCTAATCCGTTTTTACTTATTTACATTTATATTGTTATGCTGAAGCATTAGATTTACGCGATGTCCTAGCTGATGTGTTTCTTTAATATGAAATATTAAAATAAAATAGTTTGTTTTAGAAAATATGTTTGCGTTTTGTTTTTCGGATCTAAGCCAGCTAGAATATAGGGTTAATATTTTTCTTTTTTTTTTGTTTACATTATTAACAACTAAAGCTGTACAAAATATACATATAAAATACAGTGAAACTTCTATTTAACGATGTCTCATGAGGAACAAAAAAAAAAACTGTATTATAGAGGAATTCGTTAAACGTTCGAATAAACGCATAATTTACAATGAAGGTGGTGGTTCTCAAAAATAATTCATTAGATAAAAAATGTCATTAAATGAAGTTTGTTATATGGAAGTATCACTGAAGTTCTAAATTGTTGTGGATAGTTTGAAAAAAAAAGTAATTTAGTATAGGAATTAATTAATATAATAATATGATAAATTATAATATAAAAATGTATAAAATCTTATTAATGCAAAATATAAATAATAATATTAACCCACAGTTAAAATTTATGAACCACAGAAATAAGCAATCCGTTAGAAGTATTTCGATTTTTTGGTCACCATGTAAACGAAGTATTAACTTTTCACCAAAGAAAACAAATTAATGAGTTCAAAAACCATCATAAATAATTATCATTGTTTAATTAATTAATTAATTTTAATTTAATTTAATTTATTTATTGTTAACAAACGGCTTTAAGCTCATACGATTAAAATACACTTAACACCATTATAATATCACTAAAACGAAACAAGTTCAATTTCTATTAAAAAAAAATATATTCTACAATATTAGAAGCCATCAATTAATGTTTTTGTTTTTAGATAGTTTGCCAACTTTAATATTTGATTTACTGGTGTAATAAGACAATAATTTTTGTCTGTGAAAATATGAAAAGAATTTAGAAGAAGAACTTAATGCGCAATTTGAAACATCGAAAAAAGTTCAAGACAATATTGTTGGTCAATCGATTTCATAATTAAGTCATAACGCCAACATAAATCATTAAATTGCCTTCTATATTCTGTGTTCCGATATTAAACTCTATGACTAAAATGTTAAGTACTGCATACATTCTGTTGGTTTTATATGTTAAGATACAAAGAATACGATTTTGTAGTCATACTTATTTTTTGATAAGATAGTTTTGATGTGGGTTCCGAATCGTTGACCAGTATTCTAGAACTAATCGAATAAAGAAAAAATATAAAACACGTAAGCACAAAGGTTCAAAAACCTCTCAGCAGTTACGTTTAAGGACCAAATGCACGTAAAGCTTTATTATAGGTTGTATTTATATATTTTATAAACATTATTGTTATGTAGGTACTCAAACATTACTTTTCCTTGGCTGAATTAGTTTTTTTTTTTTATAAAGTGTATATATACTGTATATGGCATACCGCGAATATATCTAGTGACTCAATTACTCTTCTTGGTATCTTTTTAGATTCTAAACGAAGTGATGAATGTATTGATTTTACAATGATGTGTGTGTTTTTTTTTGTGTGTCTGTGTACAGCATAACTAGTCGAAATTATGCTCCAATTTCAACTTCGGGGGTGGTTTCCGATGTAAAAGTGAATATCCTTGGTGCACTATAGAGGTCAAAAGTAAACATTTTCCAACAGTTTTCAAAAAAATCAAGAAAAACAAAAAAAAAAAAAAATGACGGAAAATGGGAATTTTTACGCAAAACTAGTTTTCGACCAAATCGATTTTTTTATATGGTTGTAATTCAAAAACTAATGACCGTAAATACTTGAAATTTTCACCAAATGTTTATATTAATGTTATCTGTACTGTCAAATTTTCAAAATATTTTGATTTCTTCTGAGTTAATTATAAGACCATAGAAATTTTCGATTTTTATGAGAATTTTTTTTTTGAAGTGTCGATAAAAAATTTTTGGATGATTAAAAAAACTTGAAAATTAAATACAAGGTTCCTTATGAGTTTTTCTTATTGTAGTTAAAAAAAATTAAAAATCGTTTGTCATAATATTTTTTTATAAGCGTTTATAGTTCAAATTTTTACGAATCATCTACGTTTAGAATCGTTTTTCGTATACAATGATAATTATTATTGGATTCAAATTTAAACCTCCTATAATATATAACAGTGATCCACACGGCACCTAATGTACAACAGAGCTGCACCCACTTACCCAATTTTTAAATTTACATTCGTTTAAACTTCACTCGTTGGCATGGGCACAAGTCATTAAGACACGTTTATACTCTACTAACATGTACGAAACTAGTATTTTTCACAATTTTTCGTGTATCCAATTATTTTGATATTATTCATTTCAAACATAGATTATAATTTAAAACAAAATGTTTATCAATAATATATTAAATATTCAAAATAGACAAAAATACACCCGATTATTAGAAGCTACTGAAATGTACTACCTAACTGTTATTTTTATTCCACATTAACACTTGATTCATTTAACATTAATGGTATGTTATTGTACAAATTAAATTTTGTGTTCAATTTTTAAAAAGTTGGTGTTTAAGTTTAATGTGGTATCGATAAAACATTTATTATACCTTGTAAATACGATGTTAATTTGCACATAGTCTCGCCATATAGCCATAAGCCAGTCACCGATTGTCCAACGGCCATTGGCATACATATGAATGTCACTAGAAGATCGGCGATGGACAAGTTCACCAAAAAGTAGTTAGTGACACTATAATAAAAAAACAACAAAATTTAATACATTGTATTTATTAAATATACATATTATATATTTTTTAAAGTAAAGTGGAATAGTAGTGAAATAGTGAAAATTTTATTATCATCCTCGCCTAGCATTTGTAGGTGCTAATATGATATTGGTATTCCCATTTAAAAATTGTTACTTTTGAACTTGTTATGTTTTTAATTTATATTTTGTTTAATCGAACCTACATTTTAGTACTTACCTATAATTATTTTGATTTTATCTGACATAAATGTTGCGTGTACTAAATAATTCAATAACAGCGTTGAAACGACTAATGACGAAGGTCATCAATATATAGGTACCTATATTATTTAATACAATCTACTACGTTGATCATTGTATTGTATCGTATCGTAAATGTAAATATATATGTTCTTATTTGGACGGATAAGTTGTTTGAAATCACGCGTTATGAACATTTATTAACGACCTGTGAGATGTAGTCTAGTGAGAAGTAACGCTTTTTAATTTTGCCGTTTTACATAGTATTTTAAGTTAAGTTGATTGTATCGTGGTTTCTATTTCTATTACTAGTTACAGTACCTATACGGTTCTATAAACACACTATGACAAAAAAATAAAAGTTGTTATCTATTGTTGGTATATAGTTATCAATTACCATAATGCGTAAATGCGTAAAAAAATATACCAATTTATAAGCTTAACATACACATTTTGAATCATATGATTTATTATTAAAATTATTTTTTATTAAAATTTATACGAATTTAATCACTTATAATTAAAAACGATTTTAGAGATGTGATATTTGAGTTTTTGAACAATGTTTTGTTTATACAGGAATAATGTTCAAATTTCCGAGGAAATAGTACTCATGTTTTACAGCAGTGTGTTTAAATTTCCGGAAATAATATTGCCAACTAATTCAATCATTATAAGGACTAGCTTTCACATTTATATTATACGTTGAAAATTACACTATATTTGGATGTTATTGCGATGTGTCATTAAATGGTCTTAATAACAGAGTGTAGTGTATTTGTCACTTTGCATGACCGAGGCGCAAAAGTGTTATGATCCGAGACATTTAATTGCACGAACTTAAAAACAAAATAAAAATTCGAGGAAAATTCTAATCATTATTTTGTTTTTAGTTTACTCAACGATTTTTTTTTTTTGAACTTCACTTTACTTACGAAAACATTTTCTGAATATATTTGGATGTACATAATTTTTTTGTTTAAACTGCCGTACACTATTAAGACGTCGCGGATAGAACTTTACTATATGTTCAGTTGGTTGAAAAAAAATCTGGAGATGTTTTTGCTTGACATTGAATTTTTCTTTGTTACAAATATCATCTTCAACACCTCTATTTTTTTTTCTGTCAATTATTTTAACTTTAGAACAGCGTGAGTAAATGTTTAAAAAAATTTTACAGCACCCAAATACTTTTTTTTTAAATCTCAAACAGAATTATATTTAACTGTTCGCAAAAATTTTTATCACTTACAAATTTAACTTTTTTTTTTTAAATTTAACACCGTAATAAAAAATGAATATATAATACACGCAAATATAGACACGCATATACGTATATTCCATATTCTGGTTGATATCGTTTATTTAAAATAATATAATAATAATAATAATAATAAAATAATATTATAATATCTATGACTAAAGTGCAAGTTGTAATATTTAACACCATAACTACGAAATAATAATAGCACAACGTGGCGTGATAATATAACTGCAACTAAAATAAAATAACTTTCTTTTATCGTTTTGTTTAGTAAACAGATTATTAATTTGTTTAGGTATTGCTTTATTTTTCCGAAATAATATTTTTTTAAAACTTAAAAGGCTGTTAAATAAAATAACTTCTTAACAATGGGGGTTAAAAAAAAGAAATTAACGATTATACTCGTATTAGGTTGGTTTGAAATTGAAAAATATGATTTATTGCTGTTCTCTGTAAAAATTACTAAATACTTTTTTAATATTATACTTTATTTTATTATAATTAATCATTAATTGACTTTCACACCTACAAAAATTGTCATGGAAGTTATTGAACATTCGATTATAAAGCTACATCATAATACGCAAGTATGAAAAATGAATACCTAAAATTATTTATAAATAATTATATGTATAATTTATAAATTGGTTAAATTTAATACGTTTGGTAATAATCCATTCAGAAAGCAGAATAAAAATATAACAATCGAGTCTTAGACAATAATAATAATAAAAAAAATAATACTTTACACAATGATCAATTTCATTATTGATAAGTTATATTCCTCGATAAAATAATTATTTTATTCGAAGCCGCTTTCTAGTTTCTTATGTACCATTTTTAATGTATTAATAATACTGTATTAGTTAGTGGATGGTTGATTGAAATTTGTTTTTAATATTTTGATGCTCAAAAAGTATAAAGATAATAGATAAAACCAAACTTGTATTTTTTTTAAAGTACAAATCAATCTGTAACAGGTTATAAGTTCTAAACTAAGGTATATTGTTGTGTTTAAAATTCACGGCAGAAGAGGAAATATAAAAAATCACAAGTGCCCAGTAAATCACAAATAAAAAAACATTATTAAGGCGACGACGACATGTATAGTAACGTCGAAGGCAGGAAAGCTGCAATGCTTTCGGTTAAATCGATAAACTTTAAATAGCTGTACATTATTAACCACTCATGTTTGTATTTTATTTTTACAAATTCATATCGATGAAACATTATTAAATACTAACGATTAAAAAAAAAAAAAAATCATGGAAATAATATTTATGAGAATATATTATGCTCTGCACAATTGTGCAACCTTTGTTTCTATCAGTTTTTTATTTTTAATTTTGACAAAAACGATTTTGTTGATTATTAATTCGAATATGAATAACCCTAAGTAGATACTTTAAAATTTCTGTAAACGATTACATAAGCACTAGTTATTTATACATGGCAAAAATAAAAAAAAAATAAAAATTTACATTTTTATTTAATCCCAATAATCATAACTTACAAGGAAATTTGTATTACATTTTCAAGTACTTTGACTAAGTGAATATTTTTAATCAACAATATTATTGAATTATCAAAAACTTATCTTGCTATAAATAGCTTAAAGAGTCAAACTATTTTGAAAATAAAACAACATATACATAATTTTATGTATCTATTTATTTGGTTTTAAAAATAGTTTATGTTTTTTTAATTTATTATTTTAAAAAATACTGGGAAATTATTACCTTTTTACTTCCACAACGAACTAAGGTTTTCTTTTCTGTCAAAATTATTGAAGTTAAAATCGAAGAATAAATTATTTTTTTCTACCACAAAGTGTTTATAATAAAAAATATTGATATATTATTATCGAAATAATATTATATTATAATAATTAATATTTTAAACATTAATTGCTTACCATATAGGTTAGCACAATACAAAATACACATAAAACCTTAAATTATTCATGTCCTTAAAATATATTGAGGTTATCAAACAAGATTATGTTGACATTTAATTATTTTATTTCCAAGAAAATATAATTGAAATTGGTTTAATGAAATGTACATTGTAAACATGTTTTTAGTTGTTGACACTATTTTTCTTATATTGTTATAATGTTTGTGCGTACAGATAATTTATAACTATATTTAAATAATATTGGTATTTATATTTAAATTAATACTATATTATATTAAACACTTTTCTATATAAACTATTAAACATTTTATCTACTCATATAATGTCTATTAAAAATCAAACATTTTCTTTGTTTGGTCTTATCATTTGTAATTATTGCTTTTTTGATGATCGTTTAACATTTAAATGTCTATTTACCTATATCGTTAGGTTTCACTTAGAGTATGCTGCGACTACCTGGGACTCCAATATCATAAGTTTTTCCAATCGAATTACACTCTATTAAAGACTCATTTTATTGTTTTATTAGCTTTAAAATTTAAATTTAATATTGAGAGGCTTTCTCATTCTGAATATAAACAGTATCAGTAACTTTATATAAATCTTAAATATTTATTAGATTAAAAATGTCAAGATTTTTATGGTACTTAAAAAAAATATATATATTAAATAATTGAATAGATAATTCATACACATTAAGTGTTATTAACTACAATATTAACCGAAAAAATGTTATAGTTCACTGCTGATTTTATATCTTATGCTTCTCTTAAGTACATAAATAATATATGGTTATACTCAATTCTTTCAGATAAATATTGTATTGAGTAACAGTAATTCTGTTGGTATTGACTTTGATTATTTTCTTTGATAAATATTGGAACTATTAATATCATTACATTGATTTTTTTTTTTGATTTTATTCGATGTAATTCTAGTCGTTAAGTGAGTTTGTAATTTCTAATTACTGCACTTTTATTTTGTATTTGGACTTATGTCGGTAACCAAATAAATAAATAAAAACCACTTGGATTCGCTCTATTTGTTCGTGTTTAATACTGTTTACTAAGTCAAAGCTTTAATACATTTAGAGAATTACTGTCGAAAAGTATTTATACGTTTATTTTACGAGATATTTTCATCATGTTGTGTTTCGTGTTTTATAGCGTATGTTACATGATACAGCTGTGAGTAGTATTATATAGTTAATATTATAATACCCAATAATAGAGATTTGTATATTAGTTTAGTTTATATTTTCAAGTGATGATAATCTACCTAGGAAGTAATTTTAAACTAATATTTTGTTCTTGATTCAAGTTATTTTATAATCAAAGAAGTAAATAGGTTATACAGAGTGTAAGTGTCATATTATACTGATAATAATTATATCATTAATTGTAATTGGCGTTATTTTTTTCATAAGATTTTAACAAGTACTTATTATAGCTTAAAATTTATATCTTATGCGTAAAGATAATTATATATACAATAAATATAATGCTAATGAAAAATAATAATATTGAGAAAGTACTTTAAATAAACATTGATCGGAGATTTATTAAAATGTATAGATAACATATATTATAATTAGCGAAAAATTGTAATAATTAAATTCAATTCAATTGACGTTTTATAAAATATTTTTAATCATGTTTAAAAATATAAATGTATTTTTATTTTTACGAGATAAGACTTGTATGGGTAAGGAAAAATTAAAATATTAAACTTGATTTGAAATCTTGAAATATAATAAATACTTAAATATTCTTAGATACATATAGCTTTAGCTTAATTTTTATTTTAATGAGAAAAATATTAAGATCACGAGTTTTATAAAAAAAAACTATTTATTACATATCTGTTTCAATAATTATTATGAAAAACCTATGTGTTTAGTATATACCATTATTTTTATAAACCGTATCGTCCGTATCTATTGTTTGGGATACTTTGAAATAATTGTCTGAATGGACTCTGAGCTATAAATAAAATAGAGCATACGAAGAATATATCAATATAGAAATTCGTTTAGTGTTAGTCTTTGAAAATAGAAAATTATATTGACATTTTTATACACCATTGGAAGTATAACAATGGGTATGACAATGGTTGTTAATAACAATAATTGTGAGGAGAAATTATTTTAATATTTACCAATGCTATCTACTGTTATAGCCGCTGGTCTATTTATTTGAGGTTCTATGTGACAAATGTGAATTACCTATTAGTCTTATTGCAATATGAACCGAGAAATGAAATAATAAATTATTTAGGTCATATTATGCTTATTGTAAATAACATGATTATGGTTTAAAATATAATCTTTCAAAAAAATAAAGTTCAACACTCATGACAGATAACATACTGATAATCAAATAAATAAAACAATATTAAATATTATTATAATTTATGAGTAACAGATAATAGTACGATGTTAACTATTATTATAAGTATTAAACCAAAGGCCTATAAAAATGTAGAGGTATAGTAATAACTATGATAAAGTATTCTAATGAAATGCACATAAAACGTTTATAGGTATAACACTATAATATGCATAATTGATTATTAATTTCATAGATAAATTAATTGATTCAATTCGATTATAGTTTATTGAAATTAAGTTATGTTTTGTTTACACTTATCAATACCTATAACTGTTAATTTATTCTGTTATAAAATAAAAATAAGATTGAAAAATTGCAATCACAATATGATATTAAATGATATATATTATCATATCATTATGATTATATCTTACACGTATTGTATACTATATTTAAATTACCATTATGGTATTATATTAGTGTAAAATGTATTCTAAAATGATTTTATTCTTTTGTAAAAATTATTATTTAAATGTATACATTATGATATATATTTGAGTGAACTAATACTATTTACTTGCTAAGTATATTGTATATTACTACATATATAGCAATATAGTATATCACCTACTTAAAACATTATGTATACTATAATACTTTATAAATATTAAATATAGTATTGGGTTTGTTCGAATATTATTATAATCGATTCATAAAATTTATTGTAATAAATATTAATATATTAAATTAAATGAATAAATAAAAGAACACAATTTTATTAAATTAAATAATTATAGTTTTTGAAATAAAAGTTTGAATTTATTTTACATCATAAAAATCTTTTAGACATTCGTTGATATCTTATTGATTTGGTGTTTCTTTTTAAAATTTAAATATATCAAATGTATTTATAAACAAAGAATCTTTATTAACATTTTAAGTTATTTCATTTTTAAACAGACTATAAAACTATAATAATATATCAAAGTAGTTTATTTAAATGAAAAGTATTTAATTTTCCATTCAATATGAAATATGTAAATATTAATAAAACAAATTTAAATAAATAAATGCTGTAAATATGATGATATTCATAAATTAATTAAACAATAATTTACAAATAAATTATATACTATCTATTATTATAACTATCTATACATAGTATATTTATATTATAATGGTTGTTTTAATCTACCAAATTTAAAATAACTCAATAATTAAAACATTGAAATTTTAATTTAAAAAATATTGCAAGCATTTTAATGAACATTTAAAAATTCAATTAAAAGCTTAAAATTAATTTTATCATTGAGGAAGATCGATTTGATTTTCATACACTATCAAAAATACAGATACACAAACCTAATATATAAGTAAGTTTATCCATTTCAGTATCTACATTAGTTATTAATATACCTAATATTATGTCTTTGAAAAACAATAATTTTGAAAAAAATGTATACTTTTTTATAGCTTTTTATCGTAATAATTTACTGAAGTTGTTACTATTTTAATTTCATACTTAAAATAAAAACTTAATGCTCGCTGTCCATATTATAATAATTGATACAACCATATACAAGCTTTAATTAAAAGTTCGTCAAAATGTTAAATTTATGATCTATTAACTTTATGTATAGCTGATGAAATACACAAATTATTGTTAAATGTTTAAAAATGTTGTTTTTTAATATACGCTCATTCCATTTTGCGTTATTCTTATAATGATATTATATCAATATGTATTATATCGAATGAGTTACATAATAAACAACATAATAATGATGGTCCGTGGACAAATCCACAAACAATTCCATATTGGGCCATCCAATAGATATATTTTTTAGGTATCGGTATAAAAAAAAGAATATATTTTTTCTATAAAGCTTTGATTTCCAGTTGAAGTAACGTAGGTATATCATTACGGCGAAAACCCAAGTGCACAAACGTTTATACTTACGTGGTTATAAATATTATACTTATATAGATTAAATAATACGCTATTCACCACATTCTCATGGTGATAGAACTTTGCACTTTACCACTTCTTGATTTTATATTTGTGTTTATCGTTAAAAATTCAAGACCTTTTTTATAGAGTGACCTCAATATTGTTTCGATAAATTATCGCTGATAATACTATAATGATATCAATAGTTGTTGTGGACGTTTAAATCCATTAATTTTTGTCTTTATTATTTATTCCTC
Organism: Aphis craccivora; assembly: GCA_009835225.1. NCBI lineage: Eukaryota > Metazoa > Arthropoda > Insecta > Hemiptera > Aphididae > Aphis > Aphis craccivora. The sequence continues at coordinate 7,639 of VUJU01003141.1, read as the reverse complement.
TTACAATATAACACCCAAATGAACTTTATGCATCATACTTCTTTTTTTTTTTTAAGAAATACATATTTAATGGTAATAATATTAATAGGTTATAGGTAAACGTGTACACCTATAATTAGGTAGAAAATATTAAATAGTACCTATTTAAAACAGCACATAATACATTTGAAAAATAATAAGATTATATCTGAAATATCGGCTTCTTTAAATAGAGTAATAAGTTGTATGAGGTACTTATTTCATTTAGAAGAAAGTCATAACAGATGTCTATACTATTTTATTCTTTTCGATTCAGTAGTAGTGTATATTTATTGTTACAAATAATTATTATAATCTAAAACTAATGAGTCTTCAGGAAGATGGATGTTCGGTAAACTGATTTTGGTCGGAATATATGAATGTCTTGGGTGAGAGAGCCCATGTACTAGTACGGTAGTTCACTATATAATGTATGTTATAATAAACAAAACAATGGCTTGACCTTTATGTATTACCGAATTTCCCTTTTTTTCTCCTATATAGGGTTTCATCGACTAAAACTTTATCCTATAGAAACAATATATACTAATTAATCATTGTATGGCATTGATATTCGGTGATTTAAGCTGTTTTAGGAAAAACATAATTTTTTATATCTATTGTGAAACTGCGTAAGCATATTGAGAAATTTTAGGCGAAATTTCCGTATATTTTTGGCTGAAAATGTTTTATATGGACATCGTATGTACTCGTGTTCGTAATTATTATGGTTCATTTATTTAAAACTTACTTTTTTTTTTATTAAACTTTTTTAACGGCCATAGTTTAATTTCTAGCTGTTTTGGTTGTGTGGCGTATAAATACGACTATTTAAGTAATAATCAGTTAATTTATAATATGTATTCAATATATACCATTAAAACTGCAAAATGTGTATTTTTAGACATTGATCATAACAATTAATAACCTAACGCCAATAGCTACAATAATAATAATACAAACCTTGATTCAAAAAAATTGAGAAAGTATTATTTAATATTTACATCGATATCATAAGCAGAATAAATAATAGGTAATAATAAAATACCTAGTAGAATATAATTTGATGAAAAGTTTATGGATAAATCTGGAGTTTTCATTAGCAAAACGATTGTGAGGAGGTTTCAAAAGACAATTAGATGAAGAGAACAGAATATTATGAAGGAGTGTACTTAAAGTGAGATGAGGTGAAACTTTAAAATGTATTTGTAAAAGGAGGTTAGATAAAAATCAATTGAATAAGATAAAAGTTTAGTAATAAATTAGATATGAGCAATGTGTCAAGACTTGATAAATTTAAAAGTTTACCTGCGGATAGAGTCATAATCATGTGCAGGATATGGGACATAAAAAAAAAAGTAATAATGATAGAAATTTACGTCAAACCCTTTCAATCACTAATCACTATAGTGAATGTATATATAATAGATGATTTGTTGAAGAAAAGAAGAAGAAAAAAAAGAATGTTATTGAATAGGCTAAAATAAAAAACGATACATTATTATTTTTAACCAATGGTCAAATTTAAATTCAGAGAAAATACATATGTCGAATCCGAGGATTTTAGACGGTTTACGACAAAATGTAATATACCCAATATAATATTGATGTTGTCGTTTTGGAAATAAATTGAATTTAATATGCAGATATTATTGAATGCCGATTAAAGTCTTGGAATAATTTACCACTAACCATGTAGTGTGCTGTGCAAACGCGCATTTATTATTGATTACGATCAATCGTAATAAGTAATAAACCGAGTAATATTTTATGTTTGAATTTTCGCACACCCAGTTAAAATTTTAATGTTTAAGTCAACAGAGCCTTGACTGTTTTCGTTGTACCGTGGGATGCTGGATACGAGACGAAATATTATGCAGTTTTAATCGCCAATAATTATTTGAGTGCATTCCAGTGACCCGGCAACACCGAATCTAACATATTATATTATAACATCGTTGACACGAATAATACATAAACCATTATAATATACATATGATATCGTGTCACATCAACGCTCTTTCGTGTGAACTGTACTGTCAACTGCGCTGTGTTTATATCATTCGTTTTATCAGTGCGATATTATATTATTATTATGTGTTGCATGTTTTTGTGTATAAATTATTCAAATATACATTTTTGATGACGTTATGCAAATGTTTAGATTAGTGAAACTCCAATATAAGTCGTATATGGAGAAACGATTGGCAATTTCGTTTGTTGATTTGCCGCTTGTACACAGTTTGTACGATTAAAGTACAAAGTAATAAAGTAATAAGTATTAAAGTACTTTTTTAAGTCCACATTTTTGAACCGTTGGTTTATTTTCACAGACTGTTATTTAACAATGTTTTATCATGTCACGGGAATCAAAGACATAGACAGAATCAAAGACATAAAACATTAGATGTGAACCATTCAGATAATACTTACTGAATATTGTGCTGTGTTTTGCGTGCATGCCGTTTACAAAAGATTAATTAATAATAATTGTATTATTGAAAATAATGTATCCTATAACCATACAAATAATATGTTTTATATAGTATATAATAAATATGAATGATCTTATGAAAATATGTTAACTCAGAATAGTAACGGTGTATCTAAACAGCTTACACACAATGTCACTTGATATTAGTTAGTTGATAATATTTATAGTAAGTTACAATTTGACAGAGTATATAGTAGCATTAATGATTAAATAGATAATTTGAGTATATACAATTAGGGCTAAAAAATAAAAATAATAATGCCATACTTTTCACATTTTATAAATCACACTATTTCCATAGAATATTTTTTATGTACTTAAAGATAATTTGTAAACACAGGCAGAATCGTTTTAATTCGTTAAATGTATCGAAAAAAAAGACCTATAGTCAACTTTCTATCCTAGTGTATAAAAGACCATCTCGACATCTTATGAGTATTTTTTTTCTTTTTAAAATGGTCCTAAAAGGTCAATTCAGGACTATTCGTCTTATCGACATTTGTCCAATGAAATCGACTAAAGAGATTTCAACTAAAGTCGATTTTACTAACACGTCCTCTGTGTGTCATTTGATTGATGGCGCTTTGCAATTGACAATCTTTTTTCATCTGATCTGTGACATTGTTGTAAAATAAAACTCAAGGACTGTAGTACTTATTATGTAGTGCATTCTGAATGCTGATTTATATATGTATCTTATTATATATTATATTATATAAATATTTTATTGTAAACCTTATCAATGTGAATTAATTTTTATCTTTAAATTGCACAGGTGTATCATTGTATTTCTGTAAAATTTAAAAACAATAACTTTAAATAATAAATATATTTAAAACTAAAATGCATATTGCATACTGTAAAAATATTTATACTCCTGAGTTTTTAGCAGGGCTTAAATCAAAAAAAATAATACCGTTTACCGTTATAATACGGATATTAAACGTTATGATCGAATGACTGTTTAACGTTATAAAGAATTTAAAC